>PVIR01009471.1:0-53144 GCA_004026965.1 Petromus typicus | reverse complement strand
CTTATTTTACATTGAGCATTTTCTATTTCACAATATATAACATACAATGCTAGGACTCATTTACATCTTCATTTTCTCATACCAGAGAAAAGATGCGATATGTATCTATCTGTGACCTATTTATTTCACTTATGAGGATATCCTCAAGGTATATCCATTTAAGTAGAAATGATTCAAACTTATCATTTTTTATGGCAGAGTAGTACTCCATTCTGTAGAAGAACCACAGCTTTTTTATCCAGTCTCCAGTTGATGGACACTTGGGTTGTTTCCAAGATGTAGCAATCACAAACTGGGCTGCTATAATAGTTTTCTAAATATTATTTACTGATGGGCCGGGGATATAGCTCAGTGGGTACAGCGCCTGTCTTGCAAGCACAGGCCCCGAGTTCAATCCCTGATAACCACATAACAATACTGGGCGTGGAGACTCACCCCAGCAGCAATCAATACCACATACCACAGTGCCGGGTGTGGTGGCTCACACCTGTAATCCCAGCACTCAGGAGGCAGAGGCAGAAGGATTGCTGTGATGTGAATTTGAGGCTGAGCTCAGGGCCAGCCTGAACCACAAAGTGAGACCCAGTCTTAAAAAAAGAAAAAATTATTTACTGACTAAGCATGGTACACACTTTACTTTCAGCACTTGGGACGCTGAGGCAGAAGGATTGCTCTGGGTTCAAGGCCCACCTGGGCTATGTAGTGAGTTCAAGGCTGGCCTGAACTATGTACCAAGAACTAGTCTCAAAAGATAAGAACAATATCATTTACAATAGCATCAAAAACATAAAATGTTTTATATTCAACAAAATATATGCAAATTCCTTGCATTAAAATCAATAAAATATTGCTGAGAGAAATGAAAAGATCTAAATATATATAGAAATAAACTCTTGCTGGAGGTGAAAACCAAATATTGTTGTGGCAATTTCCCAAATCAAGTACACATTCAATTCAGTTCCAGCAACCATTTCAGCAGTTTCCAAAAATGTTTATTAGTACATGTTTGCAGTACATAATAACAATTTTTTTAAAAAACAGAACTTGCTACATTAACTCTAAACTGTTCCAATTTCAAGGACAAAGACACTGAGCACCGAGATGTATACTTGCTGTCCTATCATGCAGGAGGCAGAGGCTCACAGCAGGAAGTTCAAGGCCAGCCTGAATTACATTAGTGAGACCCTTGTCTCAAAAAAAAAAAAAAATGCTATTGGAAAATACTCAAAAGGTCTGAAGCCAGTGGACACAATTTAATGAGACTTTGTATAAAAATAGAAATGCAGGGCCGGGGATTTAGCTCAGTGGTTCTGGCACCTGTCTTGCAAGCGCAAGGGCCCAGATTCGATCCCTGGTAACTACATATAATACTGGGCATGGAGACTCACGCCCAGCAGCAACCAGTGCCACATGCCACAGTGCCGGGCGTGGTGGCTCACGCCTGTAATCCCAGTACTCGGGAGACAGAAGCAGGAGGATTGCTGTCATGTGAGTTTGAGGCTGAGCTCAGGGCCAGCCTGAACTACAAAGCGAGACCCTGTCTCAAAAAAAGAAAAAAAAAAAATAGAAATGTAAAGGATCGAGGACATGTAGCTCAGGGATAAGGGCCTTGGGTTTAATCCTTAGTGCTAACCCCCAAAAAGGTGCTTTTTTTTTTTCTTGAGTGTTTTAAGGTATATATGATTTATACAGCAATAGTTATAATTTGCTGTCATGTGAAAATGTGGAATTTTCAATGAATGGGTATTAATGCAAATAATATCTGCAACATAGGTCATGGCAGGAGCAAGAAATAATGCATCCATTTAATGTTTTCTACAATTCACAGAGAAGTTAGGGCAATATCAGTTTAGAGTAAGAAAGAATGATGCACTTGCTATATTTTACTAACACTTAAATGTAGAGTAAATCCTGAATCAACTACTAAAAATGAAAAGAAATGTGCCTTGAAAGCTAACAGAGGGCCAGGATGTAGCTCAGTGGCGCCACAGCTGTGCAGCAAGTGCAAAGTCCTCAGTTCAATCTTCAGTACTGAAAAAAATAAATACAAAAAGCTCAGAGCCAGGCAAGCATGCCTGGAATTCCAGCACTCAGCCAGTGAAGCAGGAGGATCACCAGGAATTTGAGGACATTCTGGGGGATAAAGTAAGTTCAAGACCAGCCTAAAGTACAAAAGAAAACCCTTCTGAAAAAGTAAAATGAAATAAAATGATTAATAAAGTAATTTAAATGGAACACCAAGAAATATTGAAATAATCTAAATATAGGTATAAAAAGGGGATAGAAAAATGAAAATGTGAGGAAAAAAAGAGAAAACCATAATAAACTGGTTTATTAAGTCCAGCAATATCAATAATTATATGAAATGTTAATTGAGGCCTACCTGCAGAAATTAAGAGAAATTATCAAGTAGGACAAAAGAAATAAATTCATATGCTGCCTATGAGATATATATTTTAAATACAAAAGCATAATGAGATTGAAAGTCAATATATGTAAATATAAGCTGTTCAAAGAGTAAGTAAAAGAGGGCTGGGTGTTTGCATAAATCAATACAGATAAATAATCTTTAAAAGGAAGCTTATTAAGTGGGCATGGTAGCACACACCTATGAATCCAGAATTAAAAGACTAAGGCAGGAGGACCACTGTGAGTTTGAGGTCGGGTTGGGCAAGATAGTAAGTTCAAGGCCAGTCTGAACTATGTAATGATACCCTGTCTCAGAAACAACAATAACAACAAAAAAAGATGAAGTTTATTACCAGAGATGAAGAGAGATTTCACAGCGGTAAAAACGACAGTTGGTTAGGGAAGTATAAATGTATATTAACCTAATAACAGAAATGCAAAAATGCCAACATACAAAAATGTATATCTTCATGGAATGTAATACTACTTTGCAATAAAGATATGCAGATGACAAATAAACATATAAAAATGCTCGCCACCGTTAGTCAGAAGGAAAATGCAAATTAATTCACAATGTGATACTAATATACACCCACTAGTAGACCTAGAATGATGAAGATTGATCATATCAAAATTAAGAAAGATATAAAGCAACTGAAGCTCTCATATAAAGTGATACAATATACTGCAAAATAACAACTACTTTTAATACATAGACATTATGACTCAGGCCACATCCTTAGATATTTTGCCTACTCCGATAAAAGCTTTATTCAAGACACACCAAATATTGAGCCAACCCAAATGTTTGGAAATAGGTGAATGCACAAAATGTGTGGGAGGTTCATTAAATTAACACTACTGAACAGTATGGGAGAACTGCTGATCCGTGCCACATATACATGCCTCTAAAACGTTATAATGAATGAAAACAAGTTAGGCACAAGAATGTATACGTCACATGATTGCATTCATACAGAATTTTGGAATGGGTAAAACTAATTAAAAATGACAGAAATGTATCGGTGGTTGCCTGGAGCTAGGAAGTAAGGGATTATGGAAATTCCATGCAATAGCAATGTGGTATTTCTTGATTGTGGTGATGACTACGCAGATATGTACATTTGTCAAAACTCATTCGACTATAAACTCAGATGGGTGCATTTCATTTCATGTAAATCTTCCTCCATAAAATTGATTCAAACATGAAAACCTAAGTAAGTTAGAGATTTCTTCTAATGAACTCTAAATTTTGGGTTTTACCGTTTATCCTCCTTTAGGGGTGAGCAAGAGGCATAGTTTCCACTTCTGCCTCACTGAAAATTAGCATGAACTCAAGAGTGTAGTTAGTGGAAAATGAAACTTTCTTCTATTTTGGAAAAGATAGACTATCAGAGGTGGAAAACTTGGCCTAAGTTTCAGATTTGCAGTTAAATTTGATTCATTTGTTATAGAGCCCTGAAAAAATTACTTATTCTTTAGGAGCTTCTGTCTCCTTACAGGTAAAGTGGTCATGACACCTGTCTTTCTGACAAAGAAAGAGGAAGATAATGAGGGAAGACTAAGATGAGACAGAAAACATAAACTATAAACAGGAGAGTGGGCTATCCCAGAAAGACAGAATGTTCAACTGCACCAAATTCAGTGGAAGAAAGATTATTGGAAGTGAGAATCCAGCTCATTTAATACATCTGGAAAATGTAGTTTTAAGCAGCTGATAGAAGCAGAAGGGCAGAGAAGCAATGGAATGAGATAAAGTGGAGAGTGTTTGTAGTAGAGGCAGAGTGCTCCATCCCCAAAAAATCAGAATACAAGCTCTTCTCACCTGCAGCTGGGACATTCTACAAACAGATCACATGCTGTCTCAAAGGACATGCTTAAGCCAATCCAAAAGAACTGAAATTATCCCATGCATATTATCAGACTACAATACAGCGAAAATGGAAATCAGAAGCAAAAGAAACTGCAAACACCCCATCAACACGAAGAAATTAAATAACACCATCCTGGGCAACCAGTGTGTCACAGATGAAATTCAAGAAGAAATTAAGCAGTATCTACAATAAAATGATAATGCTCACACAACATACTACAACTTATGGGATACCATGAAAATAATCCAATGAGGAAAATGCATAGCAGTGAAACTGAGTAAAATGCACAGCAGTGAAACTGAGTAAAATGCACATCAGTAAAACTGAGAGTTCAAATAAGCAACCTAAGGTTGAATCTCAAATTTCTAGAAAAAGAAGAACAAGTCAACCCCAAATCTCTCCCAAGAGAGGGAATTATAATGATCAGAGAAGAAAGTAATGCAACTGAGACTAAAAAATACAAGACAAAGAATCAATGAATCAGTTAGTTCCTAGAAAGATTAAATAAAATTGACAAACCTTTAGCCAACCTTATCAAAAGAAGGAAAGAAAAACTCAAATTCATGCAAGTAGGAATGAAAAGATCGCAACAGATCTTGTGGAAATTCAGATGATAATTAATATGTACTATACAAATCTGTATTCTAATAAGACAGAAAACATAGAAGTAATAACCAAATTTTGTAAATACATGTGCATTACCAAAGCAGAATCAACAAGATATAAAAATTCTAAACAATTCATTATCAGTCAATGAAATTGAAAAAGTAATTAAAAACTCACCAATAAAGAAGAGCCCATATTCGGATGGATTCACTGATGAATTCTACAAGAAATTTTAAAAAGACATACTGAAAATTCTCCTTGATGGAAAAGAAAAGGAAATAATACTCTCAAAATCATTTGTGGAAGCAAGTATTTCCCTCATACCAAAACCATAGAAGAATTGAAACAAAAAAGAAAACTACAGGCCAATCTCTCTAATGAATTTAAATGCAAAATCCTTATTAAGATAGTATCAAACAGAATGCAACAAATCCTCAAGAAGATTATACATCATGACCAAGTAGGATTCATCTCAGGAATGCAGGGATGGTTCAACATATACAGATCAATAAATGTAGTACACTATATCAAGTCAACAAAAGACAAAAATCACATGATCATTTCAATAGATGCAGAAAAATCATTTGATAGTGCTCAGTACCATTCACAATGAAACTCCAGAGATAACTGCAATAGATGGTCATTATATCAATCAGATTAAAAGCCATCTGTGTCAAACCAACAGCCAACATAATACTTAATGGTCAAAAATTGACAGCTCTCATACTAAAACCAAGAATAAGACAAGGATGTCCACTATCATCGCTCTTGTTCAATATAGTTCTGGAAGCACTAGACAGGACAATGAGAGAAGAAAAAGAAATAAAAGGAATAAAGAAAGGAAAGGAAGAAGTTAAACTATCAGTATTTGCAAATAGCATAATATTCTACATAGAAGACTGCGTTTAATAACCAAATTCAGTAGCATAGCTGGATACAAAGTCAACACTCAAAAATTAGCAGCACTACTATATACAAAAACTCACTGAGAAAGAAAATAGAGAAATAACATGTTTCATAATGGTATTCTAGAAATGAAAAAAGAGATTGAAGAGGATATCCGAAAACAGAAAGATATCCTCTGCTTTTGAGTAGCAAGTACCAACACAGTGAAAATGTCCATACTCCCAAAGCTTTTACACAAATTTAATGTCATCTCAATTAAATTCCATCAACATATCTCACAGAACTACAGAAAACATTTCCAAAATTAATCTGGAACCTGAGGAGACCTAGAATAGCAAAAGCAATTGTGGGCAACAAAAGCAAGGCAGAGATATCGAAATCTCTAACTTGAAATTGTACTATAGAGTCACTGTCACTGATAAAAGCAGTATGGCACTGGCAAAACAGCAGCAACAAAAAAGAGCCACCAGACCTGAGGATCAATGGAACAGATTGGAAAAGGTTAAAACACCACCAAACACACTCAGCCACCTTATCTTTGACAAAGTGGCCACATTTACTAGAAGAAAGACCACCTCCAAGATCAAAGCTAGACCTATACCTTTCACCGTGAACTAAACTAAAATCAAAATCAATCAAAGACCTAAATATTAAAACAGAAACACTAAATCTGTTGGAAGATAGAATAGGTGGAGCTCTTGAGGTCATAGGCTGTGAACAAAGCTTCAGTCTCACAGGAAATATCACAAAGAATTAACAACTGGCATCTCATCTTATTAAAAAGCTTTTGGGCAGTGTAAGGAAAGATTTCTGAGACCAACAGAATGAAGAGAGAACCCAGAGAGTGAAAAAAAAATTTCCAAGCAATTCTTTAGACAGAGGACTAGTAGTTAGAGTATATAAAGAACTCAAAATATCAGACCCCTCAAATTTAAAGATCCAATTCAAAAAGTGAACATCTGAAATGAATAGACAAGTAAAGAAGTGAAAATGACAAATAAATATATGAAAAAATTTTCAGTGTTGCTTGCATTTGAGAGATTCACATTAAAACAACGCTGAGATTTCATCTCACTCCATAAAGAATGGCTGCTATCAAGAACTTAACCAACAAGTGCTGGCGAGGCTGTGAGGAGAAAGGAACACTTACCCCGCTGTTGGTAGGAGTATAGACTGATGCAACCACTGAGGAAATCAGTGTGGAGATTCCTCAGAAAAGTAGGATTAAATATCAGCCAGTTATTTCTGTTCTAGGTATTTTCCAAAAAGAATTAAAAACATCATATCACAATAGTATAGATGCACCCATGTGTATAGCAACTGTTTATAATAGATAAATCTTAGAAACAACCCAAATTCCCGTTCACGAATGAATGGATAAAAAGATTTTGTTTTTTTATACAATGGAGTGCTACTCAGTCATAAAGAAAGATACACTTGAGGTATTTACAGCTAAATGGAAATAAATTGGACATGTGTAAATATCACATTATCTCTCGTGTGAGAAACTTAAAGGGTAAATCAAGACCAAAATGTATAATAGATAATATGAAATGGGAAGAAAATCTTCAAAAGGAAAGGGAAGCTGTGAAAGGGGAGAAGGGAGAAGGAATAGAAATGGGGAAAAACAAGAAAAGAAGGGGGGAAATGGAAACAAAGCTTTTGTAAATAAGGGAAAAGTTGGGGTTGAAAGGAGGGGAGAGGGTGGGAGAAAAAGAAGAATCAATATATGGTGTGTACAGGTACCTATTCCATTTAATGAATGCAATCATTATGTACTTTTTGTCACCCGGCATTGTTGTGTATGCTTACCAGGGATCAAACCTAAGACCTTGCACTTGCAAGTTAGGTGCCGGAACCACTGAACTAAATCCCTGGCCCTGATTATGTATTTTTAAATTATGTCAGAAAAATCAATTTTTACAGAAAGAAAGCATGGAGAAAATGTGGCAGTGGGAAGGAAATACAGGTCAGATCATTTTTGTGGATGCTGGCTTTCCATTGTGGCTTTTTTGTTTGGTTTTTGTTGTTTAAGGTAGGAACGCTAGAGCTGAAGGGAGATTTAAAGATTGAAAGGGGAGAAGAAGAGAACTGATGAGCAGAGCTTATGGAATACAGAGAGAGAGAGAGAGAGAGAGAGAGAGAGAACCACAAAGCTGTGGAGGAAGGACACTGTGGCCAGATCTGCAGAGGACAGAAAAGGGAAGAGGAGATCACAGGACTGGAGACCAAGAAACCGAGCTGGACTCCAACTTTCCCCCATACTATGGATCGGTCCAGTTATGCCACCTGCAGAATGAGAGGTGGGAGCATGAGCTGTCTGGACCTGTGCTGTGTGTTTTTAAATGAGCTAATGTTCACAAGAGCACTTGATACGCACCCAGCATGCCAAGCTCCGTATTAGTTGTCACTGTGTCCGTGTGATGTGATGAGGCGGATCCTACTGGACAGCTCAGGTTGTCTCTGTGAAATCAGAGGGAGATAACTCTGTAACCCTTTCCACAACCCCAAATCCAGGTAAGGAAGCAATGAGAACTGTTCTCTTCGAAGTTCCTAGAGATGTAAATGTGATGCAGCGCTCTTGGTAATGGGGAGGTGGGTAAGGCTCCTGCTTCGTGGCTAGAAAGGGGGGCTCATTGGCAGCAGGCAGCCACGCTCTAAGGCTCGTGAGGTGTCGGCACACCAACCACACAAGTCCTGGTGAGAGGGGTGTGTCTGGTAAAGGCGTGGAAGGTGCCCCCAGCCGCTCTAGTTAGTGACATTTGTGTGCATGCTAGTTGTCTGATCAGTGAGACTCTCAGGTCTTGCTCTGCTTCCTGTTAATTCCCCAGTTTGCTCACTTTGGTTCTGAGACTGTTCAAGCTGGCCTTGACCTCTCCTTCCAGATCCAGCCACTACGTGCTGGGATCACACACAGGCGTCACCATGCTGGGCATAATAGATGTGTGCTATACTTTTTAAATGCAGTTTTAAACATATGATTTATAAATCTATATTTATGTTTATATATAATATATTTACATCTATATTTATCATATATGTGAGTGGCTGGAGCAGAGGTCTGCTATAGAGCCCTTAGCTAACATGTTTGAAGCCCTAGGCATGACCTCTAGCACCAAACACCCAGGAAAAATAAAACATGGAGATACAAATAAAGCAACCAAAAGAGGGTAGACTTTAATGTCCCTTTCCATCAACATTTTTACAGAGCAATATGCATATGATTACAAATGTAAATAGTGCAGAAAGTTACAAAATGAAAACTTAAGGCTGCATTTCTCTTTCCTTTCCTGCCTTCTCCAAGTGAACAATTGCTTATTATACTTCCTAATTTAAAAAAGCATAAATCTGCATAAACATATCTATCTTTAATTTTACACAAAAGGAAGCATGCCATTTACATTGTTTTATTTTTTTTACTTATGATTTATTTTAGAGCTCTTTCAAGATTAGCATATGTATCTACATATATATTATTTAATATGGCATACATAATAGTCATTATCCCACCATATCAAGAGATCCTAATTTATTTAATAAGCCCCCTAATTTTGGAAACCAAGGCCACCATATTTTCTTTAAAAGACCACTCCAATTTATATTCCAGCCTACAGTTTCCCCACATTCTTTCTGCATCCCTACAGAGCATTTTAAAAATTCACGATGTGAAATTAAAGGAAATAAAAACTCAATCTAAAGTGTAAACAAATTAGTTTAGCAGCCAGTTAATGAGAGCCTCCCGCGAGAATTTTAAATCGTGACGTGATTCTGTACCCTGTAAGAGTTAAGTTAATAAAAACATCTAAAAAGCACTGGGTGAAGATGGAAAAGAGCAACAACCAAGAGGAGAAGACAGGAGAGGAAGGAAGAGAGAAACGGGGAATGAGGAATCACTTACCCAGGCTGAGGCCGGGAAAGTTGTGACAGCGCCAGCGCCATCTTCCTGGAATCTAACCGGCTCTCGTGGGGCACCGAGCGCCAGGCACTTGGCCGGTGAACTGGAGGGGCGTCCTTCATTCTAAGCTCCAGAGCAGCACGAGGCGGACATGACTCTCACAGGCTCTGCTTCCTTGCGGTGCTCTCAGAGTTACACATACTTGACAAAAGGTTCTACCACTGGGCTGCATCCCCAGCTCCTTTCCTAGGTATTTTTTAAAAAATCTTTATTGATACATTACATATATGCATCATGATTGCACTCCATAATGGGGATTTGTACCAGTATAAGACACAACTTAATTCTCATTTTTTTCCCATAGCCCTACCCACCTTACTGCCCCCCCCATATACATAAAATTTGTTTCCTTTCTTTTTTGTTATAATATTATTTTCCCCCTTCACCCTATTTTACTTTGAGTATTTTCTGTTTCACAATATATACATACAGTTCTAGGACTCATTTACATCTTCATTTTCTCATATCAGAGAAAAGATGCGATATGTACCTCTCTGTGACCTATTTATTTCACTTATGAGGATAGCCTCAAGGTATGTCCATTTAAGTATAAATGATTCAAACTTATCATTTTTTATGGCAGAATAATACTCCATTCTGTAGAAGAACCACAGCTTTTTTATCCAGTCTCCAGTTGATGGACATTTGGGTTGTTTCCAAGATGTAGCAATCATAAATTGGGCTGCTATAAATATAGGTGAGAAAAGTGATTCTGAAAGAAGTGAACTGTATCTCTCCTCTCTTACTCTGCAACTCCAAGGCACAGTGCATTTCCTTCTGTAGTCTTCCCTTGAGGTAAGTCATGTTGCTGCCGTAAGGCACAGACAGCGAAAGGCCGACGCGGCAGAGACCCAGGCTCAGCAGTCAGTCCACTTGGAGCCCACGTCGGGCCTTCCTGGAGCGGCTCGGTGGTGGAAATGGGATGTGGGCAGAGCCTTCTGGGAGGACGACCTGCGGAAACCCTGAGCGTGAGAGACGGCAGCATCGGCCAGGCAGCGAAGAAGCCACTCACTGGAAGAAGAAGGAAGCCTGGGGTAACCTGAGTGGAAACTGGACACGTGTCTCCCTCTGAGAGCTTCCAGCGGGGCCTTTGTCTTTTTCCTTTTGTCTATTTTAGAGATTCGTTTCAGGATACTTGTTGGAAAGTCACCATCGCTGTGTAATGTAAACTTAAGAAATGACTATGCTAATAAGCTGCACAGGACGTCACCATCCCCCAGTCAAGCACCAAATGGGCCGAAGGTAGTGGTTATCAGGCAGAGATTTTGCAAGAGAAAAAATAAAGATAAGTCCAGGTGACATTTTTCAGTTGTTGCCCCATGATGTTCTGCTGCTGCCACCTACCTCAGAGTGTCCCCTCCGTGAAACTTCTGCATATCACCCTAACTGATGTTCCTTCTGCCTCTCTGATGCGCCTTCCCATTTCCCTTAAAGGGCAACTTTTTCTTTGATCCCTCTGAAGGACCACCCAGCCCAGGGTTTGCTCTGCATTCTCTCCTCCTTCTATTGGCTTCCATTACAGTTTCAAATAAATTGAGACTCTTCCAGCTGCCAGTGTGCAGAAAGGAGAGAGAGGGCCGGGGTCTTTTGAGCGATTCCGCCATTTCCGTTCAGGAGCCCATCATTAAACTGGGAACGTCCACAGGGCTTTGGGCTCTAACCCATTGTCTCTGCCCGGCTCCAGTGCAGGCATTTTGTTCTCACTGGTAATCCATGGCCAGCCGACACCCTGTCTGTAAGTTTCTTTTCGCGCCCAATCAGTGCGCAGCAGGGTCTTTTGTTCAGAATTGAAAAAGCAGGACTTAAAAAATTTAAAATGTTTAAAATTTAAAAAATTTTAAAATGTTTCCAAGAAGGTCACATGTGTCAGCTTACCCACTTCCTCTTTCTGCAGATCTCATGTGCGTTGCAGCTTCTTCGGCTCTGATCTGCTATCTGGTCCTCACACCTCGGCCTTTCATCACATTGCTTTTGATTGCTATGTGGGAAAACTTCACTTTGCCCCATATAGGAGGAAATAGACACATCAGTGGGTTCCACATTTATTTCATAGCTGATGACACTGTGGATCTCTCCCAAGTGCTGATGCAGGCCCCGCCCTGACATGCTGATTTAATTGGTGTGGGATGATGCTTGGGACTGTGGACTGCTTACAGCCGATGTGCCCCAGATGATCTGATATGTGACAAATCAGTGATTAATTTCTTAAAATCCTTTGGGGAAGTTTTTCAAAAAAAAAAAAATATATATATATATAGATATATCTATATATATATGCATATATATATCTATGTCTATATATATATGCGTATCTATATCTATATCTATATATACCTTTCTGGGGTCTTCTTTAGACTCAGCCAGTTGTGCCGAAGAAATTCCCTTTTTCTAGGTCTCCAGATGAACTGAACATTGAGACTCAGTGGCAGAAATGCCACCTGCAAGGAGCCTTCTTGCGGGATCACACTGCCTGCCTTCCAGCTCTCAGACTGGCACTGATAAAACAGGCAGCACGTTTGGAAGACCGTCAGTCAGTGCCCAGCCTCTCTCCAGATTCGTGCTTCAGCTCCAGGACTCGGGGATACAAGATCCCATAAAGGTGTTTGATTGTCATCAAACACAAACCTCATCTTCTGGAGACTGTGTTGTGTCTTCTTCCCTGCCTCACGGAGATGATGGCACCTTTTCCACAGAGGTGTGTAGTCACCATGCACAGACACCACAGAGTCTTTGCCAACCCACAGCCAGGAGGAAACAAGTGTTCTGCACTAAATCCCATCCTGTTGACCTGCCCTGTCTAGAAGACTGCAGCTTCAAAGGCGTCCTCAGTCTCGGCCTTGGTTTTCTGGTGCCCTAACTGCATAGTCTTCCTTTGCTGACCTCTGCTTTCTTCAGTTCTTTGGTGTTGCTGGAGTGACCTTTCTAAAATGCAAATCTGATCTTATCAGGGCTCTTCATCAATTCCTCTAATGGTTCCACCTCGCCTCTGGGGTAAATTTTAACCTCCCAGCAGCCAGTGGCATCCAGAGTTCTGCCTCCAGCACTTTCATTCCCAGGGGACAGTTTTCCTTCCTTGCAACTCACCAGGGAATTACTTACCCTCAAGCTCCGGAATCAGACTCCTGGGCAGAAAAGCTCTGTACCCAAGACTGAAGGAGCTCAGAATGAGTCTGGTTTGGGAGACGTAGCCCTCAGCATCCCTTGTATTCATCGTTTAAAAAGCCAGTTAGTGAGGTGGGAACACTGGGGCAAACCTGTAATCCCAGCTGCTCCAGAGCCTGCCGGGGTGCAGGAAGCCGCCTGAACCCAGGCCAGCGTCCCTCATCCCCCGACTGTGCCCTTCTCTGACTCCCCTCGTCAGCCCTCAGGCTCCTTCTAAGGTAAGGGTACCTGACTCTGGAGGTGCCACTCTCCTGCGCCCTTCCACATCCCTAACTCTTGAAGCACCCTCCTCCTCCACTAGCCATGCTCTTTTTCTCTCCCCAGAGAACCCAGATTCCTTGCTGGCAGCCATAGTGTCACTGTCCACTGTATGCTCAGACCCCGCTGCCATGGCTCCTATAATAAATGTTGAATTAACTACTGCAAAACGGTAGTTAATTCAGAGTGGCTCATTGCTAAGCAGATAAATAAAGGCAAATATGGCAAATGTTTAATTTTTTAAAAAGTTTTTTAAACAGGGTCTTGCTTTGTAGTTCAGACTGATCCTGAACTCACTATGTAGCCCAGGCAAGCCTTGAACTCACAGCAGTCCTATTTCTGCTTCCTAAGTGCTGATTACAGATGTGAGCCACTACCCCTGGTATTATGGTGTGTGCTACTGACTACTGGCGGGTGTGAGTCACCACGTCCAGCATTGTGGTATGTGGTTACTGGGGATCAAATGCTTGCAAGACAGGCGACAGAACCACTGAGCTAAATCCCTGGCCCCAAATGTTTACATTTTACACAACTTCTTCCTGAAAAAGATACATTCCAGAAGATGTGTGTGCAGGGTGAAGGGGAGACTTTTAAGTATTCTGAAGGGAATGAATAGCAATGCATCTTTTACTGCAATAGATTTGGGATGGGGTACTGGGATGGAACTCAGGACCTTGTGCTTTCCCAGCAGACACAGCACCACTGAGCTACATCCAGCCCTGTAATACATTGTTTAAATTTTAATCTTCATTGGAATTTTTGATTTCATGGTGTTAATCAGACATTCACATTAATTTCTGTCAAATAAAAACATTATAGTATGTCCTCTCCACTTTATTTACCAACTTGGCACCATGCAACTCCAGGCTCCTCTGCCAAGTCACAGTGACCATGTAAGGGGAACATTTGGAGTCAGTTTAAGACCTGAGGCAGCCACAAGAATGCAAGGAAAGATCCTCACAGAAGAGTACCCCAGAACTGCTTCAGAAACAGGCAAGAAGGATGGGATGAGTGTGTTCAGGACGGGAGGGGTCCTACGTGGAAGGGACCCATGGCAAGGTGTCTTTTGCTGTAGCTTTTTAAAAATACCTAAACATGCATCATAATTTTGATCATACCTGGTAGGTTGTTAAAAGCATAGGCTGAATCAGCAAAGCAGCAGCAATCAGAATTTGCATTTAAGCCTGGATGTTCTGTACCATCTGAAACGCATGTGGACATGCACAGAGCTTTTCATGCACAGTCCTGCTTTTTCAATTATGAACAAAAGACCCTGCTGCGCACTGATCGGGCGCGAAAAGAAACTTACAGACAAGGTGTCGGCTGGCCATGGATTACCAGTGAGAACAAAATGCCTGCCCTGGAGCCGGGCAGAGACAAAGGAAGTAGAAACGCCCAGAGTCAGCCGTGACTGGACAAGGAGGCTGTGCCTCCCCAGCTTGTCTCCACCGTGTGGGATGTGTGTGGCTGCTGCCCCCAGGTGACCTCGCACTCTCTCACCCTCCCTGCTTACCCCACTCTCTTAAGGCTCAGACGTGAGTAATGAGCAAGTCCGGGTGCAGTGCACGTAAATGTGTGTTGCACACTCGACATGAGGAGCAAAGGCTCGTATTCTGGTGAATTCTTCAACTCAAGGCAGAGATTTGAATATTGAAGAGTTAATTTTTTTGTTTCTATACAGTATCATATACAGTGTTATTACAATGATAAAACTAATTAAAATCCTGTCCTCAAATGGAATGTCAGAATAAATACTTCTTTGTGGATCACAAAATGCAGAGCCACGTGTGATGACACAGCTTTGTAACCTCAGAGTTCTGGGAGGCTGCGGCAGGAGAATCACAAGTTCCAGTGCCACCTTGCAATTTAGTGACTTAGTGAGATCCTGTCTCAAAATAAAACAATGGGCTGGGCACATTGGTCCATGGAAAGGCCCTGGATTCTATCCCCAGGACCACCACCATCACCAAAGGGACAAAAATTGTAAATAAACCTTAAGATTCTAATGAATTAATTTCTGGGTAAACCATCAACATTCACTGACATCAGGCTCAAAGAAAAGAAGCAAGGAAGTCTTTAGATGGCAAAAACCAAAGGCAGGGTGGATTCCTCCCAGACATCCAGAGAATGCACAGAGGGAACAGTTTGGTCTCAAGTCCAGGAGAAGAGAGGTCAAGGGTAGGACTCAAGGCTGGGACTGCAGAGCCCAGAGCCCACACCTGGGAGATGGGAGTGAGGCCAGGAAGGGTGAGAGCAAGCGGATGATGGCCTGCCTCACACACGGCACACGACCCAGGGATAGAGATCACATCAAATTATATTCAGTTGTTTATTTTAAAGATAACTCATTTGTGTAAGAAGAGTAGATGCTGGGCATTTCTAAACAAAACTTGAAATGCAAAGAGGAAAAATTTAAAAATCACTTCAAATAGGCATAAAGCTGGGTATGGTGTGCACAATCACATCCCAGCTACTGGGAGGCTGAGGCAAGAGGATCTGAAGTTCAAAGTCAGCCTGGGTGATTTAATGCGACCTGCGTGAATCAAAATAAAAACAAAAAAATAATTTTAAATGAGCTGGGGATGTAGTTCAGTGGTAGTGTACCCTGCCTCAGCCCCCAGTAATGAAAAAAAAAAAAAAAAAAGAAAAGAAAAAGCAAGAAAAGGAAAATAAGGAAGAAGAGACAGAAGTACAGAGGGGAAGGGAGGGAGAAAGGAAAGAAAGAAAATGCATGTGGAACAACTAGATGGAGGAATGGACAGATGAATATACTTGTGCTACCTGGTCTCATTTCTGTTTCTCAGTACTGGGAATTAAGCTCAGGATCTTGTGCTTGTCAGGGAGGCGCAGTGCCACACAGCTACATCCTCAGCCCTATAGAATCTTATTTTAAAAGCAATTTTAATTTTTTAACAGAAGAAAAAAAATGACATGGTTGGACTTCAAGTATGTTTATTCACCATAAAATAATATTATTTCCTCCGCTGAAAAACTCTTAAGTTTAAAGGGGAGTTTATTTTTTTAAAGATTAAAGCTGTAAAAAAAATCCTTCCACTAAACGTTTTGGTTTTAGTATCAATTGATTTGCTGCTATTAAAGATGAATTCTTCAGTCTCCTTATGTTTCTTTTCAACTTCTCTCTCAAGTTTGCAAGAATTCTGAGAGTTATTGCTTTAAAATTGTCAAGAATTATTGGACCTAGTCAGGAGTGGTGACATATACCTATGGTCCCAGCATTTGGGAGGCTGAGGCAGGACTATTTCTGAAAGTCAGAGGCCAGCCTGGGCTACATAGAAAGTTCAAGGTCAGCCTGAACTACATAGCAAGACGGTTTCAAAGAAAAAAAAAATCCTGCATCTCTTTGCATTGGGTATTTTCCAATATTCCACTTGGAAATAAGATAATTTGATAATAATTTACACACTCTTCAATTTTTAATTTTGATTAACTTCCTAAGCAACTGGATTTTGTCACCAAGTGTTATTTTCTTTCAAGACATATTCAGTACATTCTATTCTCTGAGGTCATTGTTGTTCATGTATGCTCATTACTCAGGCCTGGAAAAATATTATTTATCCTACTTTTAAACTTCAGAGCCTTTGTATATTTCACATTGCCTTTGCACTGAGTAGTGCTGGTGAATCTGGCCATGGCAGCCTTTCCTATAAACCCAACACTTGGGGGGCTGAGATGGGAAGATCCCAAATTTGAGGCCAGCCTAGGCGAAATAGAAGAATCCTGTCTCAAAACAAAACATAAAACAAACAAATAGCTCTACAGGGAATAGGCAAATGCCAACCTTTTTCCCTCCACAGGTGATTTGTTTTTCTGTCTAGGTACTGAACTAACTCATTTTTATAATTCCAAGTACAGTAAGTATACCAGATATGTCTTAGGGCTGAGTATTTCTTATCTGAGCATTTTCTCACAATTTGAGGCTCAATTATTGCTCTTGGCAATCATGAGAAATATCTTCTAGAAACTTAGAAAAGCCAGGGAGTGTGAATGTGCAATGAAGAATACCAGAGAGGCCCCCAGGTCTCTTGCCTTTGGTTTTGATTCCTTGCTATGCTCAAGCAAGTCCTGGAGCTCCCCTTGGACAGCTTGCAGTGGCTATACACACTCAGTAGCATCTGGAAAGATGGGGATATAAAGAAGCGATAGGAGTAGGACTTACTACTGCTTTGGGAGAGTGGAGTTCTGGACATAGCAGGGGAGGTAGACCAGATGCACCATCAGCAAAATGAGTTTTCTAAGATTTTTCTTCTGCTGAGGAATGGAGATGACACATACACAGACAGAAAGATAGCTGAGAAGGTCTAAACAGAATTTTATTTCTAGAACAGTAAATGGAGTGACTGGGAGTAGATGAAGACAAAATATCTCTGTAATAAATAAAGGCGCCTTTGGTTTTTCCACACAGAGCTAACACACTTTCTTTAGATGAGGACGTGCACTGCCATCGAGATGATACTGTCTTTGCAATAAAAGGAGGAGCAGAGGGAGGTGACATCTCGGAGGGGCTCGGGGGTCTTAAAGGAACTATTCTAGACTCTCAGATCTGTGTATGTGACATGGGAATGTCACATACACATTTTGGATGTTACCATGAGCAGGCAGTCACAGAAGTTCTAGGGCCACAGTAGCCTGGCAAAGTAGGAGCACAGCACTGGGGTTGTGGCTTGTGCCAAGACACAGCCCCCTAGGTTTGGTTGAGAAGTCTCTCTCCCATGCTTAAGCCACCCTACTGACCAGTTCTGAAAGTGCAGCCATCGGCCAGTGTCCCCTGGATCGCCTCCCTTAACTCTGTTAGAAAGTCGGGCTGGGCTGCTGTTTTGCTTGGGAGCGATGTGTCCGAAGGTTGTGCGAACTCCTGCCTCACTAATCCTCATAGCAGAGAACTCTTCCCTCTGATGCAAGCAGAGTTGTCCCTTTGCCTGCATAACTCATCTCTTTGATGTAGCGTGCTGCCAAGCTGCCTGGGACTGCTGGCTGCACGCTTTCCTTCGCTGAGGACTCGGCTTTGTGGAATGAGCACTGCTGAAAGGAAACAGAGGAGCCACACTGACTCCTCCATAGGTTCCCTGCACGTTCGCTAAGACATTAGAAGGTTAATTCAGATCAGATATGTCAAGCGTTCGTCTGAAATCAGCCCACAGGCACATTTTCTTTGGCTAACAAGAGTGTTTCTCTTCATCCAAAAGCTGCATCATCTTTGAAAGATTTTTCATAACCAGTCGCCTATCTGAAAAGTGGGAGATATCATGAAACCATCCTGCTTGCCACTTTTTCTTGTAATATGAAAGTCACAACCATCATGCCACATGCACATTTTCAATGGCAGCACCAGACGCTGACTGCAAAGGTGAGTGGGGACAGGTACTCTTGACAAAAGCCTTCACTCTTCAGCTGCTGGGGTCCCTCCCATTGTGACTTTCCGTGGATGCAGAGGCTGTCACTTCCCTTGCTGCACCAGAACTTCTGTATTTTATGACAGAGCCAGGAAGAGAGAAATCTGCTTCCTACTCTGTTTTCTGACATACACCGAGATGTCCAGGACACGCTGATGTCCCACGGCGCCTTTTACTGGGCCAGCTCACCCTGGGGACCTGCAGGCATCTCAACTGATGGCTGCTGCTCTTGATAGTAGAAAGACGAGGTGAGTCCAGTATGTGGTGATGGGGAAGCAGCGAACACGTGTGTTGGTGAGTGGGACCATGTAGCACCTTCCCAGGAACAGCTTCTAATAGGTGTCATGTGGAGCAGGTTTAATCCTTAGGACTGGGGTGGGGCTTCTCAGGGGAGAGGCATTAATGACAGTCAGGGACTGCTGGATGTTTTAATTTTTTAAATTGATTTTATTAGTACATTTCTCACACATGCTTTGATCACAGTTGACACTGAGAATTTGTACCCACACATAACATAACTTAATTCTCATTTTTTCCCATTCCCTGCTCCCCCACAACTCCCATTCACATGCATGAACTTTATTTCCTTTTTTTAACCATCAATGTTTTCCTTTCCCTTCTTTACTTACTCCTACCCACCTTTTCCCTTTGAATCTAACTTTTTTCAGTATTTCATTCTTCTGTTAGATATCTGGAATCTTGATAATTACATGCCAAGGTGTAGATGTTTTTGTATCATGGTCACTCAGAGTCCTATGTGCCTCATTTATCTGTATGTCAAATTCTTTTCCTTTTCCTGTGAAGTTTTCTGCCATCACATCTGTGAACAGTTTTTTTTTTTATATCTCTTGCACTGTCTCCTGTTTCCTCAGTGATGCCAATCAGTCTTATGTTATTCTTCTTCATATCATTTAGGAGCTGCTGGATTGATTTCTCATGGTCCCTCACCATTTTCCATAAATTATTGTTTTCCTATTCAGTGGCTGTAATCCTATCTTTTAGGTCTGAAATTTAGTCCTAATATTCATCCATCCTATTTTCAAATTTACATTGGCGTTCCTAATCTCCTAGAACTCTATTTGAAGCTGCTTAACAGGTTCTGTTGCTTTTGTAATCTGAGACTGTAGCATGTTCCTGATCTCTTCTTTAATCATATCTTTCCCTGTGGACAGTATCTCTGTTTTTATCTCAGAGATTATTTCTGATTTGCATTTTACTAGATTTGGTTTTGTTTCTATCTCAGAGAGTTCTGATGATTGAGCTCCAGTTTGTTCTATTACTCTTTCCCTGGATTCCTTTGTGGTGAGGATCTCTGTATCTGGATTTTTGATTTTTGTTTTCATTTCTATTCCTTTGTCATTGCTGGTGTTACTGGTTAAATTCCTTGTCTACTTTCTGAACCATGTTTGTTGCAAGTCTCTTTCGTCCTAATATTTTGAACCCTTACGAGATGGCTACTTCCTGGGTTGTCCTCCTTGGATCTGTAATGGTTCATAAATAATCTCAGTTCTGCAACACCATGAAATGTACTTAAAGAGAACAATCATATCACCTTGGTTGCAATAATACATTGAGTATCCCTAACGGTATCAAATACAGCACAGGAAATGACAAACTGTCAATCACTATTCCAGGATATAGAAAAAGAGGGAAAATTGAAGAAAAAGAAAAGAAGAAGAAAAAAAATCCAATACCAGAAGCCCTTCAAAGCGTGGACCTGCTGTCTCTCATTGACAGCATGCAGCAGCAAGGCAGTAGCACACAGATTAGAGTTAATTAGTCACAGGGAAATAGCCATAGTCCACTATAGAACAATCTGACTTCTGGCTATAGTGATCAGTTCAATTAGTGAAGGGTTGAAAGTACAGCCATTCTTCCCCTGAAGCGAGCCCAGGGTCCTGTAGGTGGCACTGGCTCCAGAAACTCACCAATGGTTGTCTTCCTTCTCCACCCAAAAGCCCCTTCAACATGACAGACAGGAAGCTGGAACTGCAGGGAAGTGGTGTGGTTATCCTAGGACTGGTGTTCTTGTCAGGGGAGATTCCCTTTTTGCTGCAGCCCCTGAGTTAGTTGAAATGATCTTCAGTCCCTTGAGACAGTAAGTGGGTTTTCCTTGCTTGAATGACATAAATCCTCTGAGCTTTGACCAGCTCCTATCCTCTGACCTCAGTGCTAGTGGGCTCCCCTCCAGTATGGCTGACAGGGAGCTGGATCTGCAGGAGGCTATGTGATGACCCTGCCGGTGATGCTCTTATCAGGGGAGACACGGAGATGCAGCT
The DNA here is from genome assembly GCA_004026965.1 of Petromus typicus. Taxonomy (NCBI): domain Eukaryota; kingdom Metazoa; phylum Chordata; class Mammalia; order Rodentia; family Petromuridae; genus Petromus; species Petromus typicus. Next base: position 32,284 of record PVIR01009471.1, on the reverse strand, counting down.
TCAGCAAGTGCATGAGGATCCTCAGTCCCTTGGGGCAGTGGGCAGGGCGTCATTGCTTGACTGACACTGATCCTCTGTCCTATGTCAGAAGCAATTTAAATATGATGAAAAGCCACAGATGCTGCAATCCAGTGTGGCCCCTGCTCTGGTCTACCAGCCTGTTTCTCTGTGAGGGCCTTTGTCAGAAGTCACTTTGTGGTCCACAGACTCGGCAGCCTCTCTTCCCGCGAGAGTCCTGGCTCAGGGAGAGAGTTTGTCTTTTGCTCTCTTCAGTTCTTGCCCCAGATCTTTTTTTGGTTGTTTGTTTTTATCTTGGGGGCCCATTTCCCTCCTTTTCTTCTCCCCAGCCACTTTTTCTTCTGAGATGCTATATTCTGGCTTAGGAACGACAAACTGCCAAGAGCCAGGTCACCTGCTGTTACTACTCCACCATCTTCCCGGAAGTCCTCCCTGCTGGATGTTTTTAATTGCTTACAGTCACCTATAGTTTCATGATTTTCCTCCCTGAGTTTCATTATCCAATCTGGGGGTGGGGGGGTCCTCACTGCAAATTCCTCCTTACTCTCCAGCCAGAACTGAGCTACTCAGTAATTTGTGTGTGGGCCCTATCAGTGACTCTAGAATATGCATCCCTGTGAAGTGTGGTGCAGAGATCCTCTGCACACTCTCCCTGTGGTCCTCTGTGTCACCACAAAGCAGGCTGGACAGCATCCAGCAATAAGCACACGAGGAAGCTGTCACCCCCTTTCCTGCCCAGCTCTCAAGTTCTTAAGCCCTCTGAAATCATTTTAAAGTTCATTTTGGAATCAAACATCCCCATAGTTCAATTTAAGGAAGCAAAAAGGCTATAGATGATATATCTTCCTTCTACTCCTGACTCCAATTAGCCAGTGCTCTTTATTAAAGATAAATAATGTTACTAGTTTTTACTCCGTTGCTCTAGAAATGTTTTATTCAGAGGATCTCACTTTGTGATTTGTGGATGCCTGTGAGTCCTCAAGAGGCTTTCAGGGGGTGCCTAAGATCAAAATTATTTTCATATTGATAATAAGATAATAAGACACCCCTTGTCATTTAAACTGTTGGTATTTGCACCAGGCATGGAAAGGCAATGGAGGACACAACTTAACAGGATACTAGAGGCATAAAACTATCCTGGGAAGCACCAGGGCCAAAACACAGCGGTTCCACCACAGAACATGCTTGATAAAGCAGGAAATGCCAATAACTATTAAATCTTTACTCCACCATACCTGTTTGGGGGCACCAAGAGGTATTGTACAAAGAATTAAGGGCCATTTCTGCTGCACACCTACATGCTTCTGTTGACTTAAGGAAAGCACCTTTGGTATTGTTTCAGTTGAAAATTCAACCAGCCACTTATTTCTTGGATTACTATTTCTACTTGAGAGAATAACAGATGACCGATAATGAGTGTTTGAGAAACATCTTTTCAAAGTGAATCAAGTAAACCTTAGTTCCAAAATGATGATATAAATCACAAGTGATGAAATGTGAGCATTTTGGGGAGGTAAAAGTTAGAATTTTGGAAGTCTTGTATCCATCAATGTCCAGTGAAATACTTTTCAACCTCTAAGAACTTTTCTGATAAACTTGGTGACAATGTAATCAAATATCATCCCTAGGTTTAAAAAGCCATTCAAAGAGATGTCAATGGACTTAATCTAAGACAGTGTGGACAGTTAGTTCTTTGATAAGATTTCAGAACCTGCAGACCATCTGGGATGGTTACTTTCAGTCCTCAGTCCTGACGTGGTTGGCTTGAGAGAAGCCTGCCTAGGAGATAAGTAAACAACTTCTTCCATGTAGGACTGAGTAGGCCACAGGCTGGGACCTTGGAGCTTTTCTGGCCCCTGCCTCCCCCACTCTCTGCTTTCCGGATGCTGTTAGTTGACAGCTTGCCTCTGCCACTCCATTTGTCCTGCTGTTTCTGCCTTGGAGCCATAGACCACGAACTGAACCCTGAACCAATATGTGCACAGAATCTACAGTTCTGTGAACTGTGCATGTCGGATGTGTGGCTGCGGTGACCAAAAGCTGGTTAATACAATGACTGATCCTTAAGAGGCCACTCACTCGTCAAGTTTGGATGTAATATAAAAACAAACAAACAAAAAACCTGATTATCTGGAAAGGCTTCTCTATTTTCTAACCTTACATTTATGTGGAACTTTTTCCTCTGCCTCTTCTTCCTCCTCTTCCTTTCTCTTGTGTTTTCTTCGCTGGCAGTGGTAGGAGTTGAACCAAGGGCCTTTAAACTAGGCCCTTTGTACCTTTTTTTATTTTGAGACAGAGTTTCGCTGAGTTTCCCAGGCCGGACTTGAACTTGCCCTCCTCCTGCCTAGTCTCCTGGGGTGCTGGGATTAAAGTACCTCAGGACACCCACCCTCATACTTTCTTCTTATATTTTAACTGAACCACATTGCTCCATCAATCCAAAGCAAAAGCAACTGGAGAATATACATGTGCAAGAGACTGGAGAAAATATAACAATGCTCACTCTTTTGTTTTGGAAAGCATATTTTTCATAAAAGTATTTAGTGGACCTTCACTTATGAAATCAGTTCATTGACAAGGGCTGGTTGTAACTCAAATTGGTCAGCTCAGGCTCCTACATAGCCTTCAAAGTCTCTCTCCTGTACAGAGGCTGATCTTAGTGTTCTTGGAGACACTGGCCCAGGAGTCCTCAGTTAACCCCACACAGAAAGGATGTTGTAATGTTCCTTCCAGGACTCGTTAAGGATTAAATCTGTATTTGAAATCATCTGGAAATACAAGCGGCCAGCATTAGTGTCAGAACTCAAGAGTTTGCTCCTAAGTTAAAGCTAAAATTATGGTCATAACTCAAGTTGTTCATATGTCAGGCCAGTTGTAATTTGAGGTCCACTGCATTTATGCCATCATATAATGGGCTTATCATTGCTAACTTGAAATAAATAATTTTCCCAGTTTTAATTTATCATTTGGTAACTATTAATAAATATAACCAACATAAGGGAAAAATTTTTTTTGAGAGAAGGTCTTGCTATTTTGTCCAGGCCAGCCTTGAACTACAGAGCCCAGACTTAACCTTGAACTCAAGGTTATCCTCCTGCCTTAGCCTCCTCAGTGCTAAGCTTATAGGTATGTATCACCGTGCTCAGCCAATATATACATATTTCTATGTAAGGTGGGTCCAACTAAAAAAATATGAAATTTAAAGACTCTTTATGTATCTGTTTCTCTCCAAATATCCACATGTGCATGCATTTTACATATTCTATTTTTTTTAAAACATTCTGCATTTACTAAATAGTTCTATATCAGAACATATAGAGCCTTCTTATTCTTCTTATGAGTACATATTATCTCCTTGTAAGACTTCACCATAATTTTTAAACCAGTACTTTATTGATGAATATGTTACTTTTTTTTTCTTATAAGAAATGCTACAGTCGGTAACTGACTAAATAATTTCTCTTGGTGCTGAGGTAAAATGCTCAACACCAGAGTTGAAGGAGAGAAAACTGATCTAGCTTAGAGTTTGTAGACACATCTGGCACCGTAAGGCAGAGGGCGTCTTCAAGGAGAAACAGTCCCCAGCAAGCAGGCAGGTGGGAACACAGCAGCCTCTTTCTGTCCTTTATATTTTATGCAGATTAGTCACCCTAGGACAAGTGTAGCCCTCACACCCTCAATCCTAGCCAAAACTGCCAAACCAGTCAGCAGAAGCCAGGTGTGGGGGCACACATTTATAATCCCAACTCATGGGAGGCTGAGGCAGGAGGATTGCCATGAGTTCCAGGGCAGCCTGGATGCACTAACAAGACTTTGTCTCAAAAAAAAAAAAAAAAAAAAAAAACCCACCCCAAACCAATCATTGAATTGATTTAGTAATTACTCATCCTCCATCCCAGCCCTGGATCCAGCCACCTCTGAAAAGCATCCCCATGTCTACATGAAGCTCTGGGGGGGGATGTCTAGACACAGCCACAATAATAACCTTGTAATTTTGTCAGGCTACATGCGGATGCTGGGGTCCGCAGCACAGAAATACAAACCTTAGTCAAGACTGAATGAATCTGTAATTTTGATCTATTGGCCAGGTGTAGGTGCATTGTGTCAAGCTTTGTAAAAATAGGTTACTTTGCAGGGGATGGTACATAGCACTGGGTACCAGAACGTGGTGAGGTAAAGGTAGGAGTGTCACGAGTCCAGGCCAGCCTGGACTACTTAGCATGACCCTGTCTCTAAAGAAAACATAATAAAGCCTGAGGAATGGCTCAGCACTCCTGAAGTTCAAGCTCCTATGCCAGGAAAAATTAAATTAAGGATAAAGATTACATCAACCAGTTTAAAATACAGACTGCATCAGTTGTGGTCAGGTAAACACAAGGGAATTGAGTAGCAAGGATGTACATACAAATGCAACTTACATGTGTACATGTGTGGAAGCAAAATTTAAAGTAAGCAATAAAAATTAATCTTTATTTCAGCTATACAAGAGGCTGACGCAGGAGGGTTGCAAGTCTGAGTACTATTTGAGAAATTTAGAGACCCTGTGTCCAAATAAAAAATAAAAAAAAATGGACTGGGGATGTAGCTCAGTATGAAGGCCCTGGAGCCTCAAGTTTCATGCACAGATGCACACACATAAATATATACACATACATGAACGTGGATTGTCCTGAATCGTGAATATAATGTGGGAGACATCGTCAGGTTTCAGCATTTGCGTGGCATATGATTCAAACAATTGGCAACTTTGCCTGGAGGCCTTGAAGATTGAGCCAGTGGATACAAGGCCTAACACGTAAAGTCCAGGTCCCTGCAGGCAGGTGTGTATGCGGATGGTCCTCGAGGCCAGGTCTCTGGAGGGAGCTGGGCCAGGTACAGTTCTGACCCAGTGCTGAGCTGGGAGCTGCTCCCATCCCCCAGGTCATCCCCTTTGCAGACACACCAGGAAGATCCACACCAGATCTAGCACCATAACCCTTGGCTTCTCGGATCCCAGACCACAGGCTGCACAAACCCCAGCTCATACATGAGTTACCAGGATGTGATGTTCAATGCAGAAGTGACCAAAGTCGTCCCGGTCACCCTAGCGAATGCCCATCCTGCTGCAGGTACGAGTCAGGAAACCGTTGTGTCTCACAGGCCGTTCCACTTCCAGCCTGTCTCTAGTCTCCACATCTTGCCTTAAATGTCTTCTCTAGAAAAGTCCCACATCACTGCCTCCAGCGCAGCAAAGTTCTATTCCTTTGCATTCCCTTAAGACCGCAATTTCTTTTGCACAAAATACACCATGGCAATTGTAATTTCTCACCCACTGACAAGATCGAGTCATTTCACACTCCAAGCAGAGCGATGTTATGTGTCTAATTTAATGCTTTGTCCCTAGAATCTAATCTGGCACCTGACATAATAGGTACTCAATAGATATTGGTGGGGTGAATGAGCAGACAGAAGGACAATTCTGTCTAGAATATATGCTCTGAATATCTGGAAAATTTCATTTAAAAACCTCAAATATCTTAGCAACTACTTTAATCATACCATCCTCACATTATTTGTTTTAACAGCTCACAAAATTTCAGGAATGCACAGGTGTCAATAGCAATACAGCTACACACAGAGCTTCCGCTGTGGCTGTCCTATGGTGTGAAACAGCGCAGGACGATGCTTTCTCTTCTGCTTCTCAACCTTGTCCAATGACCTCAGTGTCCTTCACCTTGTTGGTCACCAATTGAAAGTCAGAGGAGAAGGAGTATTCTTTGGGGAACAACAGGAGGCATCGCATAAAAATTAGGAGTTGATACACTGGTACAATATACATATCACAATCTGGTGACAACATGCTGTTGCGTCCAGGTGTGCCATTGCACACCACACCATGAAATCAGCCTGAGAGCCTCCGATGTTAACTGCACCATGTGACCTGGCCAGTAAGATACCGTGTAACTGATGACAGTATCCTCACCAGTGTCAGTGAAGACAGGGCTCACTGCTCCCAAGAAGGCACCACCAAGGCTGGCCTTGAACTCATGGTGCAGCCCAGGCTGACCTCCAACTCATGGATCTTCTTGCCTCAGCCTCAGCAAGTGTGCTGTGTACTGGACCACACGAGGCTTTCGCTGTCTCTTATTTCCTTTTTGTACATGTTTGTGGCATATGATGATTGCATTTCTTGTGTGGAACTGACACCTATACATAACATCTTTCCTTCCTCTCTCTCCATCTCTGGAGCTTGATCCTGTTTGATAAAGATCTGTCTCCTTTCTTCCTACACCTATCTGATTTTGCTCTTCATTTATACTTTGGGTTTCTCAGAGAAGAGAAACCAGGTGGTATTTAACCTCGAGTGTCTGCTCTGTGTCACTTAACATCACACTCTCCAGGAGGACCCACCTTAAAAATGTGCTAGGTGCCAACTTGAAATGAAAAGGACCAAGCCGGGAATGAATCGCTGAGGGCCGGAGCTCTGGGAAGCCCCGCCATGTCCCTGCGGGTTTTCTCTTTTCTGCACATGAACGGTGTTCACTTCCTTTGGAAGACCGTCCTCTCTCAATTTAGCAAGATTTCTCTCTTCTGTGCACCCCTTCCCACCTTTCCCAAGTCTGAGCAGACTCTTGTGACAGGTCTTGGGTCTCCTACAGAAGCTGGACTTCTTGTCGACCTTGGCTCTTCTCCTGCAGTCTGGACTGTGATCTACATGTTGGTTGGGTGTTTCCATGTCACATGTTGACTGGCGCTGCCATCTGTGTGGGAACGGGATGTGGACAGCTGGGAGTACAACAGAAAGAGGCCTCTATACAGACACAAATGCAGAAGAGCTTCAGCAAGGACAAGAAGATCTAGATAAAGAGGACAAAAAGTGGCCTGGCGTGGTGTAACATGCCTGTGAACCCAGCATTCAGGAGGCTGAGGCAGGAGTATTACTGTGTATTTGAGGCCAACCTTGGCTACATGGTGAGTTCAAGGCCAGCTTGGACTACATCATGAAACCCCATCTCAAAAGTAAGTCAAAAATATTATGAGTTGACTTAATAGGGGCCTCGAGCCTGGTTCGAATATTGACACGAACACTTAGAAGTTTACAAACTTGCTCAGATGGCTTAGTTTAAACTTTGCTCACCTGTAAAGTGGGGATAACAGCAGCAGCTGCCTGTGTGCTGCTCACACGCTGGCACCCAAGACTCCCCAGCTGGAGGCTACAGAAAAGAGCTGGGACGGCACTTCACTGTGCTCATGTTCTGTGACAAAGGTAAAAAGTTTATGTTGTTGCTCTTGGTAGAATTGGGGATTGAACTCAGGACCTTCCATGGAGCTATATTACCAGCCCTTTTGTTTATTTGTTTGATTATTTAAGAAAGAGTCTAAAAAAAAAAAAGAAATAGTCTTGCTCTGTAATTTAGGCTGGCTTTCAACCCACTACGTAGCCTTCTCCTGCCTCAGCCTCTCCAGGGCTGGGATGACACAGTATGCCCCCACATCCAGTTGGGCTAAAGCTTTTAATCCTTCTGCCTCAGCTGCCCAGGTGTTAGGAATATGGGAATGTGCCACCCTGATTAGATGAAGGGCTTTTGCAGGTATGACTAAGGTTGTCAACCATTTGACTTAGAGTTTACAAATCTAATCAGGTAAGTCCTGTAGAGGAGGATGATTCTTACTGGGCTTGAAAAGCCAATGGACCTGCTGTGAGAGGACTACAGACAAGAATGCAAGGCCAGAACATAGGGCCTGAGAGCAGGAAAGCCAGATGTGACAGCAAGAAAAAGGGACTTTCATCTTAACCCTGCAAGGCCCATCATTTTCCCAACTGTGCCTACTAGGAGCAGTGCTTCAGACCGCTGGAGTCTCAGCCAGCACCTCGACTGCAACCTCGCATGATCCTCGGGGAGGACACAGAAGAACCCTGAAGACAGAAACTGGGAGGCAAAAGCTTCTCTTGTTGCTGGGGGGGGGGGGGTGGTGGTTTACATCTGTAATCCCAGCACTCGGGAGGCAGAGGCAGGAGGATTGCTGTGAGTTCAAGGCTGGCCTGGGCTACATAGTGAGCTATGTAGTGAGCCAAAGCAAGACCCTATCTAAAAAAAAAAAAAAAAAAAAAAATTATCTTGATTTAGGTGGGTGCCTTCGAAGTAGGTTGTTACATAACAATAAACAAATACTCTACTTCAAGGAAGATTTTTATTTTATAAGCAATTTTGATTTTAAATGGCATTACAGAGACAGAAGAGCCCTAGATAGAAAGAATTTATCGGAACAATGTTTGGATATCAGAAAATGGAAGACAAAAGTGAATGCTCAGGCATGGCACAGACACAAAGGTGACCTGAGGTCAACCCTCAGGAAACTTTGTGATACCATTTGAAATAATCTTCCTATCCTGCTCTTATCTCTGTCTTGGGAATCCAAGTCTCCTGACAATCTCACCAACCTTCTCCTCCCCGCGTCCCCTTTGTCAGCCAACTTGAGGACAGTCAGGACCGGGACCACACAGGTAGAAGAAGTCAGACCTCCATAAGGGAAGTGTGGAGCTTTCAACCACAGAGATATGGGGCAGGCACGCAAAAGGCAACCACCTTGCCATCTCCTAGGGATACTGAGAAGAGACTTAGATAATAAATGTAAAGATCCTGGCATGCAGTAACTCTTTACTGAATTTTAACCATCATTAGTAAGCCCATCTTGAGAGTGGAGCCTCATCTGGACAACAAAACCAAAATTCTGTTCCTAGAGATGAGAAGAGAAATTCTATCTTGATGAGAAGAAAAATTGCCTAACATGAAAAAAAGACAGATTTAAGTGCCTGTTGACACTTCAATGAGACAAGTAAAGATGTATCAAGAGATTAGGAAGTTGTAGATTCTCACATGCTTTTTGTGCTGGTTATTTCTAAGGAACCAAAGCCAAACACTTGTGAGCCAGACTCCTCCAACTTCCACTGACTCAAGCAGACTAGCAGTAGCTTTCTCTTCACCTACTTCTCTCAATGTTTGACCTATGGTTCTGACCATCAATACACTGGGTGTGCACAAACCCATGTTTAAACAGTGGCTGAAATCATAAATTAAAAAAAATTCCTACCATATGAACTAGTCATATCTGGCCCTATCCATAAAACTCATAAAATCTGTTACTACTGGTATTGAATATAATATACTGTAGTTGTGTTTGTAATTTTGGAAATCGAACATGGCCTTATGCATGCTAGCTAAGTACTTTATCCTGGGCTGTACCTTTAGCTTCTGCTTTCGTTCTTTTTTTTTTTTTTTTTTAGGTTTTTGGAGACAGGGTCTCGCTTTGTGGTTCAGGCTGGCCCTGAGTTCAGCCTCCAACTCACATCACAATCCTCCTGCCTCTGCCTCCCAAGTGCTGGGATTACAGGCATGAGCCACCACGCCCAGCACTGTGGTATGTGGTACTGGTTGCTGCTGAGTGTGGGTCTCCACACCCAGTATTGTTATGTGGTTACCGGGGAATCGAACCCGGGTCCTTGCACTTGCGAGACAGGCGCCGGAACCACTGAGCTAACTCCCCGGCCCCCTAGCTTCTGCTTTTGAAATAAGGCTTTGCTTTGATCTTTAATTGAAGAAGGCCTTTGGCTAGTACCCACTCTGAGAAAGGCCTGTCTCTCTCTGGGATAGCGTCATTTCCGGCCAGAACATCACAGGAGTTGACTTCCGTCCCATTCTGCTCTACTCCACAAGTATTTATTGAGCTCGCATTATGTGCAATGGACTGTATAAAGTGCTTTGATAGATTAAAAAGTGAATAGATAAGACAGAGCTCTTGACCTTAGGGTATTTTATTATCTCAAAAGAGAGACAAATGCTACAAAGGCTGGACACAGTACAGAGCAAGATATGAGGAGGGCTAAAATAGATACAGAGACAGAGAAAAGCTTCACATTTCAAGGGTGGTTACCTGGGCTTTCCCCAGCAGAAGGAGAATTTGAGCCCGTCCTAATCATCACTGGCCGGAGGAGTGAACATCTTATTTGCTTTTGTGCTCCCGGTGCCTAGTGTAGTCCCTGGTCCTTATTGTACGGAGTTAACGATGAGTTTAAAAATTGTTTAAGTTGAAGGGAAAGAGTCAACATGAGCTCTAAGGGTTTAGTCCAGAGGTACTCAGGACATAGAGTTGGCTGTGCGCCATCTTTCTACAGAAGTGTTCCCATCTTCCAGAACTGACAGTCTTATCTATTTCCACTCCTCCTCCACCTCAGCCCCTCACTAATCTTCTGTTGCCTATATGAATGTGCCTAGTCTAAGTGCTTTTTTAAATGGTTAAATTGACTGGTATAGCATTTGTTCTTTTGTGATTGGCTTATTGCACTGAGCATAAAATTCATCCAGATTGTAACTGGCCTTCATTTTAAGGCTAGATTTTATCATATGTGTACACACAAACACACACACACACACACACACACACACACCTTTTGTTTATCCACTCATCCATCATTGGATATTCTGGTTTTCTCACATTTTGGCTGCTCTGAATACTGCAGATGTGACAGTGAGTGTATAAATATCTGCTTGAGTGACTTAGAAATTTCAATTAACCAAGATAGGCAGAAACATTAGGAAACGAACATAATCAAAGCCATGCAACAGTGTCTTGCACTTGGAAGGAGACGTTTTCCTGTCAGTGTGTAGCGCACACTGGCTGCAGGTAGAAGGGTCAGTTTGTATCAGTAATTAAAGAGCATGAGTGCCAACCCAAGGAGGTGAACTTGTTCCAACGTTAGGAGCCACATAGGGGCTGGGCATGGGAATAGCATTACCCACTGTATATCTAAGGGGTGTTAACTGGAGCAGTAAAGATATAGTTATAAATACAGGGCTATAATCCTGAAAGAGGCAGATTAAGGGAGCAATAGAGGAAACAGGAGAAGGAGAAGGAAGGGAGTAGGGATGTGATGGAGGGGCAGTCACTGGGAGTTGAGCACCGCCTGGGTGTGCGTGGCAGGGAGGAAACAGCTGTTAAATCCATGCCATTATAACTGGGCTGGAGGGGGAAGAAGCAGCAGGTAAAAACAAGTTACTATTTATTGAGCTCTTAATGTATTTGCTACCTCACATATCTTATCTCATTTAACTTTGATAATGACCCAGTAAAGCAAGGATTATTGTACCTGCGAGGAAACACAGTCTGTGTAGATTAAGTTGCCATCCAATGCCCAGCTAAGTGCCGGAACTGAGACTCCAGTGTAAGTCTAATTGCAAAGTTCAAACATTGTTTTAACTATGGCAGTATTCCACCGTCATCAACTACATGGAATATCCATGTTCGTTTATCACTGGAGAAATGAAAAAGGTAATTCTTGCTATGAAGCTCAGTTAAATGCTCATGATAAAAATGTGGCCCAGTTCTTCCCATGAAAGACAAATTCAGGTGATGCTGCAGAACTCCAAATTCACTCAGGAGAGAACATAAAGACAGAAGGGAAGATTAGAGCACAAGGCTGAAAACACAGGAAGTAGTTCAGGAATCCCCAGAGAGAAAGAACCCATGGGACATGGAGATATAGCAGTAGATGTATAAGTGGATGGACAGATGGACAGATGGACAGATGGATCAATAGGTGGATGAATGGATGGATGGATTAAATAGAATGGAGAAAGACAGAAAGAGAAAGAGAGATAGGAAGAAAGAGAGAGAGAGAGAGCATTTATAAGAATAAATGGCTCATGTGATCGTAAAAGCTAAGAAGTTCCACAAGCCATCCGCAAATGGCGGAGCTGGTCTATGGCTCAGTCCAGGACTGAGGCCACAAAGTCAGAGAAATCAATGGCTCAGGACTTGAGGAGAGCGTGTGAGGAGGTGGGGTGAGGTAATGGTATCAGCCCTCAAGGGCAAAATCAGACAGCCGGGAGTTCTCTTGTTCAAGATCAAGAGAAGAGAAGTGCATCGAAGCTCCCAGAGAAAGAATTTGCTTCCTTCTTTTATCAAGGCCCAGCCGGTTGGACGGTGCCAATCAAGGAGAAGGTGAGTCTTCCCTGCTCAGCCCTCTGACTCACAATGCCGGTGTCCTCGGCCGAGACCCTTACAGACGTCTCTCCTCACCAGCTGTCTAGCTGAGGCTTCGTCCCCGAGCGAGTCTAAGGGACGAGACATTAGCTCAAACACCAACCTGACGGAGAAGGTGCCTGAGTAGACAGTTTAGGGGACAGGATTAGTCCGCACTGTCACCAGCATCTAAAATTAAAAGTTGGAACCAAAGTGCAGCCATAGATTTGACACTGAGGAGGCCACTGGGGACTACGCCATACAACCGTGTCCCGGGGTTGGAGAATGGTAGGAAGTACAGAAAGGAAGAAAGTGGGTGTGATCTGCTTGTTCAGGAAGGCCGGCGCGAGTAGAGGACACAGTGTGTGAAGGCAAGTCAGACTGAGGAGAGGGTTTCCATTTTAGGATCGGGAAGACAGGAGCGTGTTTTTGTCTGTGAAGAAAAATCCAGCGGAAAACAGCAGTCTGAACACTACTGCGAGAGAGACAGAATCGACCGAGGACTAGAAAGGAGGTGTGGTCTGGGAGGCATTGGAAAGCTCAAACCCGGGAGCCGGGGTGGGGGGGGGGTGATTCTTGCCCTGGATACGGGGGGAGGGGCAGCAGGCTGAAGGGAGAAGCTGTAGGCTGACAGGAGGGGCCTCCTTGTGAGTCCGGGGGTCTCCTGGGGGAGGCTATCTGGAAACTAGTGGACACCAGGTCAGACTGGAAAAGAGGGGTCACTTAAGGTCAAATGAGTCCATTTTCCAGCCCCACTAAGGGCTCCTCGGAGTTCCTCCTGCTTTAATCTGCACCCAAGCCAGTCACCAGGGACAGTGATCACAGACCAGCACATCTAGAGACTCTCTGGTAACTGCGCTGTGAGCCCTGATTGGGTTTGGACATTTCCTAAATCTCCTCAGCCAGTTTACACCCTTCAGCGAGATCGAGCTCGGCGATTTCATCAACAGTCTGCTGCTGATGTGTAGCGCTCTCTCTCTCTCTCTCTCTCTCTCTCAGGTCTGAGACAGGGTCTCACTTTGTAGTGTAGGCTGGCCTTGAAATCCCCACATAGCCCAAATCCGCCTTGAACTCGAAGCAATCCTCCTGCCTCTGCCCCCTGGGTGCTGGGATTATAGGTGTGAGCCACCACGCCCTGCAACACCGCTTTCATTTTTCCTTGTTAACAAACTCCAAGACCACGAGTATGGAAACTCCTGCATGCAGAGACTAGCAGAAGCTGTGTTGGAGAAGCTGTCCTAGCAAAACGTGGAGAAATCGCTGAGATACGGTGAAGCATTTCAATGTTGAATTTTAGGAAGTCAAGCTCATTGAGAAACCTCAGTTTAAAAACCTTTCTATTGATCTAGTTTGGGGAATAGCACCCAGGGTAGGCAGGGCTAGTCTAATTTACAGTAACAGATTGTCTTCCTCCCTGGCATTGACATTCCGCTCCACATTCTATGTAAACAAAGTCATGTTCCAGATTTTTCAGAGTTACATTTACTGCATTTATGTCACCAATTCAATTCTAGACACGGATTTTAGCAATAGGCACTGCACCTCTGTTATCACCCTTATAGAAGATAATGTAGGAATGTTATAAAAATATTTAGTTAAAAAACTGAAAAGGGCTTAGAAAATGTAAAGTGTAATATAAATGCTAAATAAAGATAATATATTCGGGACAGCAGGCTCCTTTGAAATAAGGCCTAGGAATCCCATTAGCATGCTCTGTTTATACAGTTATAGGAACTTTTAGGGGGATGTTGCTCCTGAACATGTCTAAGACTTTGTTACCTGCAGCCAAATAACCAGCGCTGAAAGGGGCAGGTAAAATGCCAATGCAAAAATGAATAGTTTTGAATTATTTAACAAACAGTTTTAAAAAAGAAAAAACAAGCAAGCAAATGGCAAAGGACGTGCAGTAGCATTTTCCACAAGACATGAAGAAGCCAAAAGGCATAGTTCATAGCAGCTAAATCATGGAAGTGGTTCATATGTCCATCAGCAGACAATGGATGAAGAAAATGTGGTATTTACACAGAGTGGAGTACTACTCTGCCATAAAGAAGGATAAAATCGAATCCTATATAGGCAAATGGATGCACCATGAAGCCATGAAGTTAGGTGAAGTAAATCAGACACATAAGCTTAAGTATCATATGATTTCTCTTATTGAAGAAACTCAAAATATAAATAGAGTCAAATAAAAGACAGGTAAGAAGAGGCAGGGAGAGAGGTCTTTCTTTAAAGGAAACAAGGTCAAAGGATGGAGAGAACCGGACGTGGTGACACATGCTTGTAATCTCGGTACTCAGGTGGCTGAGGCAGGAGGATCACTGCAGTTTATGTCCAACATATCAAGACCCTGTTTGAAAACAAACAAAACAGTAACAACAACAAAATAAGCCTAGCATGGTTTAATAATAATCCCCGCACTTGGGAGGCTGCAGCAAGAAGTGGAGAGTTTGAAGAAAGCCAGGGTATCTGGTAAGACCTCGCCTCAAGAGAAAAACAATCCCTGAAAACAGAAAATAGAACTACTGTAAGATCCAGTAATTCCACTTGTAGGTGCGTATCCCAAGGGGGTGGAATCAGTGTAGTGAAGAGATGTCTACACACTCGTGTCTATTAAAGCACTATTCACAATTGCCAAGTTATAGAATCAACTTAAGTGCCACCTATTGAGGAAAGAATAAAGAAAATGTGGCATAGCCACACAACAGAATACTACCCAGCCTTTAAAAGGATGGATTATGTCATTTGAAACAGGTTGAATCAACTTGGTGGACCTTAAGCTGAGTGAAGAAATCAGGCAAAGAGAAACAACTACCAAGTATGTTTTCATATGTGGAAGAACCGCAGCAGGGAGCGGATCGGAGGCCAATAGGGTCAAATTCAGTTAGTCATGAGCTGTGCTGTGCCTGGAAAGTACAGGAGGAAATGGGTGTGCTGATTAGATCAATCCGATAATTCATATATATCATAAATATATACAATTATAACTTGCTAATATCTAATAAAATAATGAAAGCAGGAGTGTTTTATAGAAGCTAACTTAATTTTTTTTTTTTTTTGAGATGGGGGTCCCATTACGTAGTTCACTCTGGCCTCAAACTCACTATGCTGCCCAGGCTGGCCTCAAGCTCACATCAATCCTCCTGCCTCAGCCTCCGAGCACTGGCATTACAGGTGTGTGCATCACCACACCCAGCACAAGGTGACATTCATCGATGACTAACTGAATTCCCAGATTTATTCTCTTTTTTTTGAGACAGGGTCTCACTTTGTAGTTCAGGCTGGCCCTGAGCTCAGGCTCAAACTCACATCAAAACACTCCTCCTGCCTCTGCCTCCGAAGTGCTGGGATTACAGGCGTGAGCCATCACGCCCAGCACTGTGGTATGTGGTAATGATTGCTGCTGGGCGTGAGTCTCCATGCCCAGTATTGTTTGTGGTTACCGGGGATCGAACCTGGGCCCTTGTGCTTGCAAGACAGGTACCAAAACCACTGGGCTAAATCCCCGGCCTGCCAGGTTTATTCTGTGGTCATCCACTCAAACCTTGCAAGCGCCCTGAGTGAGGAACTGTGCACATCCCTGCTTTACAGACACAGAGACTAGTAGGAGAGGCTCCGTGTCCGGCTCAAGGTCACACATCAGCAAGTCGTGGGTTGAGATGTGACTCAAGTCCACCTTCCTTTTCCACTGATGAGGAAAGAGAGGGGCATTGGATTGATCAAACTGAGTGCCGCAGTTGGTTCTCTGTAATTTAGCAAGGTCGAAATACATGCATCCTACACACCGCCTGGGCTCTTTTGTTTTCTACTTGTATCCAAAGCATCCTCGGTTCTCTGTAAGTGATAGCGAGTTATGAGCGAAGCGGAGCAGGCAAGGGCTCCAATGTGCAGGTGTCCTTCCTAGGGACCAGAGGACCTGGGCCTCTCCGAGGCTACAGTGACCTCTGGAGAGAGGCCATACACATCCAGGGTGCCTCCCGCCTTCACCTAGCTGCTGGTTTCTGTTCTCCCTGTGGGTTTTACTTCTGCCCCTCTGCTCCGCCTCTCCCTAGGAACTGGTTGCTTTTGCAGCGCTTGTCATAGCTGTGTCTGGTCCGGGTGGCTCTGTGTGAGAATCCTCATGGCTAGGTGCTTGCTGCTACTCACAGGTGAGGAGCACAGCTCTTGGACTAAATACCCACTCCCTGGCAGCGGGAGGCCAAGCAATGGAAAGGACTTCCCAGGGACAGGGAACACAGAGGGCCCCTGTCACAGACACACTCTGAAGTATGGCTTGTCCCCATTAATATCGCTTAGTTCAAAGGCTTCTGTATTTAAAGTTTTTATTTTATTATTTTAGTTTCTTGAGATAGGGCCTCACTTTGTAGTCCAGAACAGCCTTGAACTCGCAGGGATCCTCCTGTGTCAGCTTCCTGAGTGCTGGAATCACAGGGATGGGCTGCCATGCTTGGCCGAATATAAGATTTTTTTTAAGTGAATGTGCTATGAAAACTTTAAAAATTCCTTTCTTTCTCATTTGGAAGTCAGCTTGTAGCCCTGCATCACTCTTCTTGTGAATGCTTCGCTCACTGCCTTCCTTGTCTCTGAGTGTTCACATCTATCCAGAGGCTGTTCCTGTAATACGACCCTTCCCTTAGCTGGCTGGTAATGCAACCTTCTCTTTTCCTTTCACAGTTCCTTCACTTACATCTCACTATCAGAAACTCCATGCTAGGAACGTGTGTAGACTTGTCGGAAGGCAGAGGACCAGGAAGCGCGTACGCAGATCAAACTCAACATTTGCAAAAATAAAGTCTTGGTCACATCAGTGTTGATGTCATTCTTGCACTTGGAAAAACCTGGAGTACACAATTAGGTAAGATAAAAAATACTAATTTGAGGGCCCAGAGATCTAGCTCAGTGGTTCTGGTACCTGCCTGGCAAGAGCAGGGTTCCAGGTTTGATCCTTGGTAACCACATACAATAATGCCAAGTATGGTGACTTGTGCCCACCAGCACATATCACATATCACATACCACATATCACAGTGCCTGGCGTGGTGGCTCACATCCGTAATCCCAGCACTCTGGAGGCAGAGGCTGGAGGTTTGCTGTGAGTTCAAGGCTGAGCTCAGGGCCAGCCTGACTACAAAAGCAAGACCCTTTCTAAAAATAATGATAATAATAATAATAACTTGATTCATACTTAAAACTAGGATAGCACATGTAAAAGACTGATTTCAAGTATTAATTTAGAAAATGTATCTAGAAAGATGGAGTTTTACCATAAGATTTGTAATAACAGCACACACTGTAGCGTGGTCACCAGGGTTAGGAAGGGGGAGTGTGGCACTGAGACAGCAGTACGAGCCGGTCACCAGGTCAGGGACCCCGCGACCACTGAGAGGCTGCTCACCATGGGGCACCTTGACACCTCGCACAGGAACACAGCATCACTCCCTACTGAAAATATCTCTTCGTCCTGCATTAGATACACTAAAATGTAACAGGGGGAGAGATTTGCAGGGCCGTGTCTCTCAGAGTCCTCAGAAATCAATTACTCTGTGCTCCTGCTCAAATGAGGGAGCAAATTAAGCCCTAGAAATAAGCTGTGACTTCCCAAGTGTGTCGGCAGGTCTGGATTAGAACAGACCCCATCTGGACCCCACTCTGGCGCTTTCCACATAGGGGTCCTGCTGATAAGAGAGAATCGGAGACTTTGTCCCATCCAGAAGGAAGTATTCAATCTGGCAAAGCATGCTGCATGCTGGAAGCAGGTCGTAGCTTTCTAAACTGAAGTTTATAAAGTTCAGACCTCACAGGACGGAGCCCAGGGAGAGCTTCCGAATGGACACTATTTATCAGGGTGAAAAGAAGCCATGAAACATGTCTGAAAAGCTGGGTGTGGTTGTGCACATCTATCATCCCAGCACTCAAGAGGCTGAGGCAGGAGGATGCTTGTGAGATCGAGACCAGCATGGGCTACACAATGAGCTCAAAGCCAGCCTGAACTACCTAGCAAGACTGACTCAAAAAACCAAAATGAAACAAAAACACCTCTGAACTATGAGTGCAGTGATCTGTCTTAACTATCTTCTGTGTACAGTAATCTCTGCTTTAGTATATTTAGAAATCACGTAGCCTTGGGTTGAATGGAAGTTTGGGTATAAATAAGTACATCCAAAGAAAAGCAAAGATGTGAGCTAATATTCCAGTGTGGCGTGTTGGGGAAGCGAGAGTGCTAGTTCTGAAGGACGGGTCTGGTATGTACTTGCAGTATCGGAAGGGAGCAGGGTAGAGAATGATGAGATTAAGCAACGCTTGAGCGAAGGCGTTCACATGAATTATTAACCAGGGACTGAACTCAGAGTTTGAGCGTGGCTGGGGAGCGCCACTATGCATTGCCATGTGGGGCCAATGGCAGGAGTGTGTGACACGTACCTACTGACAAAGAACGGAAAGCTCAGGGTCTGCCTGGGCCTCAGGTGGTAACAAAAAAGGATTCTTTCCAAAAAGAAGAAACTGCTTGCAGGCTTGGAAGTCTTTATTCTTACACGGGAGTACCTTCAAGATATTTACTACGGTGAGCCACAGCCTGAGAACAACTGAAATGAGGTTTTTTGCTAATGGCCTGAGGAGGAGAAATACAATGTACTGGACACCGCCTCCTCATTTTTACTTTTGTTAGCGAGTCCTAGATGGTGCAGTTTGCAGGCAAATGTTGCTCCCTGAACATTCCGGCCTTTATCAGGCATTTCCAGATTGGTTCACTTTTCCCAGAAATCTGCTGGGATTAAGGGAGCATGGCACACGCTGGAAGTGTACACTTTTAAGAATCAAGTTAGCCCTCATGGTAAGCACACTTGCTATTCCACAACTCTGGAAAGCTGAGGCAGGAGTATCTCAAGTTTGAACTCAGCCTGGGAAACGAAGATCCTGTCTCAAAAAAAATGTTACAAGAGCTTGGCGTGGCAGTGCAGGCCTGTAATCCCAGAGGGAGAGCCCAAGGCAGGAGGACCACTGCGCTTTCAAGCCCAGCCTGGGCTACACAGAGAGTCTAAGGTTCAGCCTAAACTACATGGTTAGATTCTGTGTCAAAAATTAATTAACTAGGGCCAAAGATTTAGCTCAGTGGTTCTGGTGCCTGCCTTGCAAGTATAAGGGCTGGTTCAATCCCTGGTAACCACATACAACAATGCTGAGCGTGGAGACTCATGCCCACCAGCAATCAGAACCACATACCATAGTGTCAAGCAAGGGTGGTGGCTCATGCCTGTAATTCCAGCACTTGGGAGGCAGAGGCAGGAGGATTGCTGTGAGTTCCAGGCTGAGCTCAGGGCCAGT
Source organism: Petromus typicus (assembly GCA_004026965.1). Classification (NCBI taxonomy): domain Eukaryota; kingdom Metazoa; phylum Chordata; class Mammalia; order Rodentia; family Petromuridae; genus Petromus; species Petromus typicus. The sequence continues at coordinate 12,943 of PVIR01009471.1, read as the reverse complement.
CTTAACTACAAAAAAAGCGAGACCCTGTCTCAAAAAAAACAAAAAACAAAAAACAAAAAAACCACCAAAAATACCCCTAAGAAATTAAAAAAAAAAAAAAAAAGATGGGCTGGGGATTTGGCCCACTGGAAAGATGGGATTTGGCCCATTGGAAAGATCTTGGATTCAATCCCTAGTACAGCAAAACAAAAATAAAATAAAAGAAAAGAAAACAGCTTGGCTATGACTTCTGCAAAGTCTCTCCTTATAACCATAAGTGCCCCTTGCACGTGCTAAATCATACAAGTCCACTTGGACTTGGTTTACACGCCCGTCCTATCACACTTACCAGCCTGCCGCGTAAGACCCGGTTTGGTGGGCGGAACTCTTTAAACCAAGGTCATCCAGTTCTGACCATCTGCTCAGCGCCAGCCCTGCAAAGTGCCTCGCACCAAGTGGGCCACGCAGCCACATGTCCCCCTACATGATGCGGGACAGTCTCTGAGACACACGCACAGCAGTCACGGCCTGACAGGCCAGGAGACACCGCATCCTCGGCGCAGTCGTGGAAAGACGCATCTAAAATTAATTTCCTTTCTCTTCGTGCAAAGTCTGTTTGATGAGTAACCCGTGGCCTCTCCCTTCTGCAGTAGGCTTCTGGCCTTCGCTGCTTCTTTTCCAGGCGACTAGGAAGAAGAGAGACGGTTGCACAAGGGCAGCTTTGGAACACGCAGGATTCAGGGAGTGAATTCCTGGCGGCTCGTGGGTTGAATCTCAGTGGTTCTCGCTAAGCCGGCCTTGGGCAGGCAACCCACACCCCGGCTGGGGCTGCCCGACATCCAGCGTCTTCTATAGGCTTCTTTTAGCTTCTTAAAGTCTGCACCCCATTTCCCAAATCCATGACAATCCGCGCGACCCAGAACTAGATAGTTCCGCTTCCCTACGATAATCTCACCGTCCTAAGAAAGCATTTCGCAGTTCACTTTCTCAACTGGTTCAAGGAACACTCCTAAACTTTAAAAAAATCAATCAAGAATCATATTCATTTTGGGAGAAGCATTTTTAATACAGAATTTCCACCTGTGATATATTTAAATTCTAGGCCTTAGGCAACAATTTTAGCAAAGGGCCTCCTTCACCCTTTATTAGATACAAAATAAATAGTCCGCTCTGGGGGCGGGGCCTTCTTCACCCCCACACCTGAGAGTACAAGATTTCTTCACTAATCCTGAGGTCACACGTGCTTCCCCCCCCAGTGAACTCCGCTATTGACATCAACACGATTAGCACAACTTTAGCTATGAATTATCTTGTCTGTACTCTCTAGTAGATTTCTCTCTAGTAGAAAATAGTAAATTGCCCCAAAGACATCTGGTCGTCAATATAAGGACAGTTGTCAATGTAAAATATAATTATTTTTCTTTCTTTCTTTTTTTTTTTTCCAGACAGCTGTGCTGTGCACCTTAGGCTCGCCTTGAACTCATTACCTAGACCAGTCTGGGTTTGAATTCAATGGCAATCTTCCCGCCTCAGCCTCTTAAATGCTGAGATTACAGGCGTGCGCACACCCCGCCCTGTGATGCCGTCCTGATCTCCAGTAGTTTGGAGGCCTTGACAAAGGCAGGTTTCACTATTCGGGAGCGCTCAGCCCTTTTGGGTGAACGCAGATAGCCCCAAGGTATGGAAACGGTGCCCTCTAAGTTGGGGTAGGGGTGCGACGGTCCCAGGAGAGGCCTAGCCCTCCCTGGCCGCGGTCCACACGCACCCCACTCAGGCAGCGCCGGGGAGGCGCAAGTTTGCACGCGTAGTTTCTGCTGCATTCTTCGCCCTGAAGGAGGGGACACAGCTGCTCCATCGGAAGCTTAAAACTTTATTTCTCATTTTTCCTGACCTGTGGCACGGATTTCGCCTTGGAGCGGCGGCGTCCGGGGAAGGCTCGGGCCCACTGCCGAATGGCTGAACGCATGCATCTCATTGCACATGGTGGCTGAGCAGCTCTGAGGCTTGCTTTAAAAAAAAAAAAAAAAAAAGTAAAGTGAAAAATAAGACAAATGGATCCATAACCTCAGCCGCCCCTCCCGTGTGCGCCGACCGCGCCGCGAACCGGGCAGCGATCGCGCCCAGATGCACCTGAGCGGCCCCGCGGCGGCTCCTCCCGAGCGCCGGCCTGCGGCTCGGGCGGCCAGGGCGCAGCAGCAGCCGCAGCGCAGCGAGCGCGAGCCCCGGCCGCGGCGGCGGCGGCACCGGCACCAGCGCAGCGCCCTCTCCCCAGCCTGGCTCCACGCGCACATGCGCACTGCGCCCGCAGCCCTGGACCATTTGTCAGGACTACTCGCGAGCCGGGAAAAAAAAGAGCGAGAGAAAATTGGGGGGTAAGAAGCGGGCGATCGGGCTCTGACCTCTCCGGAACCCGCAGCCGGGTCCGGGCCCGGGCCACGCGTTTCTGTTTTTTCCGGCCGGGGATGAAAGTTAAAGAGCCCTCCGGAGGGAAGGAAGCGCACCCTGCCTGGGCTTGTGAAACAGCTCGGGGAGGGGAGGACAGAGGGGCTTCTCCCCACTTCTCCGCGCCGCTGGGAAACAGCAGAAAACTTCATTCCCGGGAAAAAAAAGTGGGCGAGCGCCTCGGAGAGGGCTGGCGGGGGAGTCTCCGGCATCTCCCTCCGAAGTAGTGAGTGCGAGTGCGAAAGAGGAACAAAAGAGAGAGAAAAGAGAAAGGAAAAAAATGGGGGGAGGAGAGACTTGTATTTTTCTCTGCGCGCACCCGGGAAGGGTGTGGGGGCCGCGCGGGAGGCGGCGGGAGGCGGCCGCGCCGGGCTGGGCGCGCGCGGCAGAGGGACCGGGCGCCCCGGTCCGCGCCCCCCGCCTGTCACCGGGTCGCTGTCGTGACACGGGCGCGGGGCGGGAGCGCGGGGCGCGGGCGCGGGTCCGGTCCGGTCGGGGTGGGCGCCGCCGGCCGGGGCGGGAGCGCGGCGGCCGGGGCGGGCGGACGGCCGGGCGCGGGCGGACGTGGGGGCCGCGCGGGGGCGGCCGGGCCGCGATCGGTGCGGCGGGAGCAGGCGCGAGCCCCGCGCGCCGCCCTCGGCCCTCCGCCCGCCCGTGTGGCCTTTGTGCCGGCGCGCACCGGAGCGGGCGGCGGGCGGCGGGCGCAGAAGTCCCGGCGGGCGGCGGCGGGCACAGGCCGGCGGGCACAGGCCCGCGGCCACTTCTCCCCGCCCGCCCGCTGCCCGCCGCCCGCCGCCCGCCGGGCTGAGTGTGCAGGCGCGTCCGCCGCGGGGCTGCGTGTGCGCGAGTGTGAGTGCGAGTGTGCGCGGCGGCGGCGCGAGAGCGAGAGCGAGGCCTCCGACTCCGGCGCGCACACGCACACTCACTGCACGCACGCACACGCGGACCGCGGCCCGCCCGGCGGCCGAGAGTTTGCGTTCGCCCGCCCGGCCGCCGCCTCCCTCCCGACCGAGTGTGTGAGAATTTCCTATAGATCGGCTCCAATTTCCGCCATTTTGGGAAAGTTGCACAAAAAAAAAAAAAAAAAAAAAAAAAAAAAAAAAAAATGAAGCCTCCGGTTTATTCGTGCCCGAGGCAGGAAAGTGCTGGGGAGGCCGAGCGCGCGGGGGCGGCGGGCCGTGGGCCGAGCCGGGAGCCCGCGCCGTCGCGGCGTCCGCCCGCGCCGGTGCCGGAGCCGGAGCCGGTGTCGCGCCGGCCCGGTGCGGGCGCGGCGTGTGTCGCCGGGCGGCGGTGGCGGCGGCGGCGGCGGCGGCAGCGGATCGCGGGGCGGCGGGCTGCGCCGGAGGGGCCGCGGGCGGCCGCCTTCCTGCAACTTGTTTACGCCCGCCGCGTCCTCCCGGGAGCGGCGGGGCGCGGGGCCGCCGGCCCGGAGTCTGGCTCCGCACGCTCGCGTCCTGGGCCCGGCTGCCGAGCTCGCGCCGCGGCCGCGGGGGAAGTAGAGGCCGGCGGGGGTGGGGATCGGGAAGCGCAGGGACCCGGGCATCCGCCGCGCGCCCGCGAGCCGCCGCGGAGGAGGGAGGCGAACTTGCGGCCCCAGAGGGCAGCGGACGGGGCGCGGTGGCACCGGCGGGGGCAGGGCACAACTTCGGGGCCGGTGGGGAAACTTTAATTGCCTTTAAAAAAAACGGGGGGGGGTGGCATGATCTGAACCTTCGGGTCTGGTGGCACGAGCACGGCCCACTGCGCGAGCGTGAGAGAAAGTTTCAAAGCGGGCGGTCTCGGCCTGCCGGGCCCGCGCAGGGCCGGGTGTCTGTCTGTCCGTCCGTCCGCGCCCGGGAGAGGTGGGGGTGTCGGGCCGCGCCGCAGGCTGGCGAGGATCGCGGGTCTGCTCGCCCCACCCTTCCACGGGGAGCCCAAGGTAAACGGCGCTTCGGTTTCCCTTCCCGGTCCCCCCGCCGCCGCCGCCCCGCTCTTCCCCCACTCCCCGCCGATTTTTTTTTCTTTCTTTCTTTCTGGTTTTTTTTTTTTTTTGGAGGGGACCCGAAAAGCGGAGTCTCTTTCCTTATGCAACTTCCTCGGCGCCCTTCCCCCTCCCGCATCCCTGGCCCCCTCCGCGGCCACCTCGGGCCCCGCCGGAAACGTGTACTGGAGAGCATTCGAAGTGCACAGAAACAGGAATAGGCTTTCAAAATCGTTGTCGGTGAAGGGGAAACTGAGATGTGAAATAAGAATTCGGGGGTCGTGGGGGGCGTCGGCTGGAGCGCGTGGATTTCTCCTTTCGGTCTTCGCTCTCTTTCCGTGATGTGTCCGTGGGCGCTGGGAGCCCTGGAGTCGCTGCTGGCGGCCTCGGTCGCGTGGATTTTTGCGCAAGTTTTTAGAAAAACACTGACTCCACTAGAGAGCATTTCTCCGGAAAGTTTCAAGTGCCTCAAAATAGCGAACGTGCAAAACTGGCCACGGGGAGACCTCTAGTGGTTAAACGCGTCCTAAGTTCGGGAGGCCGAGAGCAAAGTTTGGCCTTTACTTGTAGCTACGCAGTCGGTTCAGACGTGGAAGTCGTTAGAGGAGCGAGCGAGCCGCAGCCAGATGCTGTGTGCGGTGCTGAGCCCCGGCAGACGCTGGGGAGCCGGGCGCCGGCAATTCGGAGGACTCGGGCCGCGTCCTTTCCACCCGTTATTCCTGACGTCAGGAACCCACTTGGCTTTTATTCTGAAATCTGAGATTGGGTGCTCCCTGCATATTTTTCCGTGTATCGTCGCCTATATCTTTCGTCAGTTTTTAATCATGAGTGAAAGCGAATGATTTCATTCTGAATGTTAATAAAAGTACAAGATGAGATGGATGTGTTTAAAAATGGAAAAAAAAAACCTATTTAGGATTTATGTTTTAAATGAGCTGGTCATTTTTATTCTCTGGAAAATGTTCTTTAGGGCTCACGCCCCGTTTCTTAGCTGTATAGCTGCGTATATAGCCTTTACGTCTAATTGTCAGGGTGCTATTTTGTTTTGCTGGTTAAAAAATTATTTGCTGATACTTTGTATCATCTTGTGATTTAAGACGTTTAACGTATGGGTAAAAAGTGCTTTCATAGAATCCTTCTGCCAGTGTGTATCCTGTAAAGTACTGAGGTAATTCAAAAGATCAGTACAGCGAGGGAAGTTAAAGTCATACTGAGTGATCCTGTAACTTTCACCTGCCTGTTAGACCTTGAGAGATTTGATTGGGTGAATTTAGGATATGAGAATGAGATGAATAATTAAAATCAATTTCACCTCACCTGGCTCTGGTTTATTTTAACGCACCGAGTGATGTGTTGAGCGAACCATAGCAGTGTTTGGAAATATAAAGTGATTAATTGTGGTTTGTGGACTTAAAGGCTTCTTTTGATGACGCTGTTTGATTTTTGCCTTTCCTCTTTTAAAATCAATGCTAGGTGGTTGAGAGAAGGATCAGCAGTACCCTGCAGACCACCTGAAGTTTCTTTCTTCACTGCTACAAGGTAAGCTTTGCTTGGTGATGTAAATAGCTTGAAAAAATTGAAAATGTTAGAAGGTATATTTGAAAACCAGGAAGGAAAGTACGGGACAGGATTGGCGGTGACACCTAGGTTTGCCAGGCATAGTGGTGCGTACCTGGAATCTCAGCACCAGGGAGGCTGATGCGGGAGGACCCCTGTGAGCTTGAAGCCAGCCCGGGCTACATAGTGAGTTCAAGGCCAGCCTAAACTACATAACATGGCCACACTTTGTTTCAAAAAACGAAGAAAGAAAAGCCTAATGTTTTAGGAGCTACTCTGCTGGCACAGACTTACAAAAGTGTGTTTGAGGGCTGAGACATCAGGGAACGTGGGGTATCCTGGGTAATCTTTAGAGAGGGGGCCTGACATAATACTTAGCATTTCAGCACCTGTCTTCTGCTGAAAGCAGTTGTTTTATTCTTTGCAGTAGAAAAAGTGGGAAAACTGGAAAAAGTGGCTGTAAAACCATGTAACTGTTACGTAGGTATTTGGTGATATGGAAGATTCCAGAACTTGAGAGTCTTTTTTTTTTTTTTTTGCTACCAGAAATCAAACTCAGTGCCCTGTGCTTGTGAGGCAGGTGCAGTGACACTGACCACATCCCCCAGCCCTATTCCAGAACTGTAAACGTGTTGGAGATGTGTGATAAAATTTTGTAGCTGAAGTACACAATGAGAATTTTGGAGTATATAAACCACTCCTCCTGAGCAAAGCCGGGTCCTTTGTAACATCATGTTTCAGGGCTCGTGAGGGTCCAGCGCATCTGCGTGGACAGGTGAGAACGTGAGCACACGGGGGGAAACACGACCATCATCCTGTAAGTTCCGTTTGGTCACTCAGAATGTGCTGGCTTTTCATCCAAGACCTGCTTTAAGGCAAAGTCGTCCTTCCGTCACGGCAGGACTCAGGAGCCTTGTGGTCTGGACGTCAGGGTGCATGCAGATCTGGGATCATGAACGTGCCCTTCACAGGTGCTTGTCTTGTGCGCCGTCCTAGTGTGAGTGAGGTGAGCAGTGGCGGTCTGTGTCAGGTGGAGAGGACAGAGGCGGGAGAGAAGATCGCAGGGAGGCTGCGCCGCGGGTGGAGGCCGGTCTGTGTTTCCCAGCGGCTGTGGACCAGGGGAGGCAAACATGGTTCCTGTTCCTCTTTGGGGGCTCCAGCCGAGCCCAGGAGGCTGGAGTAAGGTCCATCTGAGCTTCTTCCCTAAGCTGTTACCTGCGGGAGTCTTTTTCCTTCTTTCTGCTTAGATTTGTCATCTGGACAGTGAGCACAAAGTTTATGTCTTGATTCTTTTTGAAAAAAGGATCAAGTAGAGTAAGACTTTAAGATTCGTAAAGAATTATTTTTAGGTGTAGGTTGGTCAGGATTTCTGAAGGCCAAGAGGTAAGCTTACTAGGGTATGCTGATTTAATTGTCCCCTAAAATTTTTATTTTTATTTATTATTATTTTTTAAAAATGTTTGAAGAAGGATGAAGCGCTCTATCAAACTTTCTTTTTCTTTGTACCAAGGATTGAACTCAGGAACTTGCGCTTGCGAAGCAGGCACAGTGTCACTGAGCTACTTCCCAGTCCTTGCCTAAGATTTTTAGATTGGTAACTGATGTATCCTGTATGCGCGCGTGCGTGCATGCGTGTGTGTGTGTGTGTGTGTGTGTGTGTGTGAGAGAGAGAGAGAGAGAGAGAGAGAGAACTTCCAGCAGCAGTCTTTCTCTCCTTGAGAAAAGAAAAATACTTTTGATAATGTTAGACCTTTGCACAGAGAGACCAAGGTTTAACATGGTGCTAGATACAAAGCCTAAAATTTATTTATCCCAAATTAGTCATTTAATGATTGAAAAGAATGAGTGAAAGAAATCCTTGAGAATGATGTATTATTGTGGAAATAGTAGGGCAGTGAATGTGGAAGAGTCGGTGTGGAGGGAATTCAGGTACTGTAATTAACACTCAGGTGGGGGAGTCCACAGGGAGAAGAGGCCAGGAAATAGGTCACTGGGGTGGTAATGATTGAACTGTGTGCAGCCAGAAATGTGCCTTCAGTGACTGGATGTCCAGGATCTGTGTCAGGGCTTTCCCCAGATCTCTTCTAGACCCTTTTGGTGTTCTGTTTTATTTACAACCAACTCTGTGAAGTCTAGGTGGAAAAGATTACAAATGCCTTTTCTCATGATCTTCACTTTGACAAGACTGGGCCTGGCAAAATTTGATGTGTTCAGTTTCATCTCATCTCTTCTTGGGTGGGTTCTCCAGTATTCTAAGAATCCAAAGCCCATATGTGGAGGAAAGAAAAGAAATACATGTCCTATTTAAGTAGTTCCTGAATAAGTGAGTGTTGGTGCTTGAATCATTTCCACTGGTCATTTGATACCTTATTTTTTATGAGTCATGTACCATTTCACCTTGCACTCTTTCTAGCAGATGGAGTTGGAAACTTAGGCGAGAAGTTGCTTGATGGGCTACAAGACCAGGCTGTCTTGGGTTCGAAGGGCGGGGAGTGAGTGATGCCTTGAGCCACATGGCTTGTTGCTTAACCAGTTTTTCTGATCCCTGATCGTGTTTTGACCTGGTCGAGTTCCCTAGATCCTCACCCTAGAGTAGCCGAACTCTGGGTTGTTTGGGGAGTAAGTTGCATGACAATTGCACATGGTACAGGTGGAGAAGAGTAAGAAGCCAGTGAGCCAGGAAACATGAGTTAGGGCCGTCTGTGGCAGGACTATGTGTGTAACTGCATATAGGGTATAATCCAGTGTACTTCTTGTTTCTTTTTATAAAAATTCTTAGCCTTTAGATACCAGTAAGCAACTTTTCCTCCCAATCAAGCCCCTGAATTGTGTATGTAGGGAGGGTGTGGACTGGGCTGGCTCCGCTTCAGCCTCACAGGGTGTCTTTCTGGCGAACAGCTGCCCCAACACAGTCCTTGCTGCTATTGAGAGACTTGTTTCTTGCAAGGATTTGGGGTGATGATCATGCACAAGGATGATTAAAATATATAATGAATGTTTACATTGTGAAAACCTGACAGGAAAAGAGGCATAAATGCCCCTCCATATAGTTCCCCTCATTTCGGTCACATTTGCTGAGCCGTTGGTATTTTTGGAAGTCCTTTTCGGGGTTGCTCTTTATGAGGTGTGATCAACAATATGGTGAATACTGCTGCTGGGTGCCACCTAGTGGAAAGGGAGGATAGTAAAATGTCCTCACCAGATCCAAGCTTTCCCCAAAGTCAAAATGATCTCCAAGAGTGAACGCCTTGAATTGATTCAGCGAGCTTGGCACAGTGGCAGTAGCTTAGCCAGTGACGTTTACCCGATGCACGTACAGTTACTGCTAGTTGAATTGATACACGTAATGGGGGCGGCTACAGCAGGACCACTGCAACACTCAAGAAATTCTCCAAAATTGCTGCCGAGCATGGCCAGGGTGATATGCTGTGTGTGTTTGCACTCGGAGGAGTGTTTTGAGAGATATTAATGGTAGTGTGTCTTTTACTGTGACAATTTATTAAAATTAAAGCATTTGCTTTTTTTTATTACACCTCATATGTGAAGCTACTGTGTTTATAAAGAATTATTTATATGTTCATGTTTTATATATATTTACCTTGAGCTTTTTAATTTTATTTTTATTTTTTAGTTTTTCGAGACAGGGTCTCTGTATGTGGTTCAGGCTGGCATTGAACTCTGTGTAGTCCAGACTGGCCTCATACTCTCAGCGATCCTCCTACCTCAGCCTCCCAAGTGCTAGGATTACAGGTGTGTGCCACTATGTCTTGCTGATATCTTGAAATTTGAGGTATCTTTAGAAGGTGTATTTTGTCAATGAAATCATTATCAAATAGGAATATTCTCAGGCATTCTCTTTACCATGTTGCATTATTTCATTGACATGTGTAAATAGGAATCAGTAGTTGGGGGACTGTGGACTGGTTAGTATTGATTGTAGTATTTATGTACCAATGAATGAAAGGAATCACCAGTGCCAGGGACAGTTTAAATAGATTTATGAGGCCCAGAAGTCCCCATTTATGAGACAGGATAGTTTGGAAGGAAGAACAGGGCATTTGGGTAAATTAACTCGAGGCGAGTTGGGTGAGAGCTTTGAGTCCTGACCTCAAGTTTTCTCTTCCGATTTGGATGGTTATTGCAGAGATGGCATTTGTCTTCTATATCATACAGTAAAATATTTTTTCTACACTAGTCTTCTTTATCATTTAGGCTGTATTTAGTTAATAGATATTCATTGGGCATCTGTTTTATGTGAAAGCCACTGAGGAGTGGTTTACATAGTCAGCACCGAGAACAGTGCAGAGTGAAGGAATGGGTTGGAGCTGTCAAGAAAGAGAACTCTGGTGTGTGGCCTTAAGGGTGCTCACGATCGAGGTGGAGGCTGGCCATGCAAAGGGAAAGGCACTTTAAAGCCGTGTGAAGTGTGAGGCTTCATGGGAGCAAGGGGTAGAGATAAAGTGCACAGGTATTGTGGTGGGGCCTCTGGCGATGGTGCAGGGAGAGCACCAGCAGACAGGTGTGCTCCGCAGAACACCTGCAGTATGGATGTTTTAGCTGCCATCATAGAGAAAGTGCTTTTTGAATGTCAAACACTAATTAGGTGCTTTAGATTTACTTATTTATTCATCTAAAGATACTCTATACCTTTTGTGTGCCTTCCTACTATTCTAGGTATGACTTGTACAAACCTTGCACAGTTGGTGTTATTTCTCTTTTAAAGCAGATGGTCTTCAGAGATACTTAGTAACTCATCTGACTTCATTTCTTGCCATTGGAAAGGGGTGGATTTGGGAAAATAGTACTAGTTTAGGATCACTTTGTTACATCTGTAGGTCTCTGAGTTTCAAAACAGTAATTCCAGAAGATTTCAAAGGAAACACATTTCCCCCGTTAAGGTACTTGTCCGTATCCATTAGTTTATAAGAAGTTGAGCAACAATGAACATGTACTACAAACATTAGGAAGAACACTTATCTTTTTACTTCTTCTCTGTTTTTGTTTTTTTTTTTTGTTTGTTTGTTTTTGTTTTTGAGACAAGGTCTCCCTTTGCAGTTCAGGCTGGCCCTGAGCTCAGCCTTGAACTCACAGCAATCCTCCTGCCTCTGCCTCCCAAGCGCTGGGATTATAGGCGTGAGCCACCACACCCCACACTGTGGTATGTGGTACTGATTGCTGGTGGGCGTGATTCTCCACACCCAGTATTGTTGTGTGTGCTTACCGGGATGAACCTGGGCCCTCTCACTTGCAAGGCAGGCTTCAGAACCACTGAGCCAAACCCCCCTTTTTCTTTTTTAAACCAAGAATTGAGAAAAAGAACACTTGGTCTAGTCCATGGCCATGAAATGACCACATGCTGTTAATAAAGTAGTCAGTCTGAAAGAATGGTTCTAGATTCACTGAAGTCGACTAAGAAGATGCTCACTCGGAAGTCAGGATTTTAAAAGGAAAGAAAACGAAGGAACTGAGCTAATAGTGGAGAAAATATAATGTCCTAAAATCAAAGACGAACATTGGGTACCACCAAGAAGATATTCAGGAAAAGATACTCAAGAACAGTGCTTTCATTACCTGAGTTATGATCGACCAGAAGGCTGGCCACTGAACTCTAAGGTCATAGGTTTGTCTTTACCCATTGGATGCAGGAGCATGGCCCTGGGAATTCTTCTTTTTCTTTTTCTTCTTCTTCTTCTTCTTCTCCTTCCTTCCTTCCTTTCTTTCTATCTGTCTGCCTTTCTTTCTTTTGTTACTGAGGATTGAACTTGTGACTTTGTGATTGCAAGGCACATACCGGAACCACAGAATTAAATCTCCAGGCCTTTTTAAAAATTTTAATTTATTGATGCATTTTAAGTAGACATTATTTTCACATCTATCATTGAGAATTTGTACCTGTACATGATATATGTTGACTCTTACTTTTTTTCCCATTCCCCTGTCCTTCTTTCAACCCCATCTTCTTAAATACATAAGCTTTGTTTCCATTTTTCCCTTTTTACCTTCAAGTTTTATTTTTTTATTTTTTTCTGCTTTGCTTTCCCCTTTCCCCTCCCCGGCTCCCCTTCCTCTTTGAAGATTTTCTTCCTATTTCCTACTGTACATTTTGTACCTCGTTTACTAGAGAAATGATGGAGAATTTACCCATGTATGTCCAATTTATTTAATTATGAGTATAGCCTCAGTGTGCATCCATTTAGCTATAAATGTCTCTAATTTATTATTTTTTATGGCCAAATAATACCCTATTTCATTAAAATGACCCCTCATTTTCTTTATCCAATTTCCAGTTGATGGGCATTTGGGCTGTTTCCACTATTTAGCTGTTGCAAACTGTGCTGTCAGGCCCTGGGAATTCTTTCTTTCTGCTGTGTGAGGTCAGTGCATCAAACAGGTCTTCAGTCTGACAGAGCGATACCATTTCGTGCGCCGATTAGAGTAATGGGCCAGTTGTTTGTTGAGACTCTAGGAGAATTCGTGCTTTTCTTGAGCACTTACAATGTGCCAGGCCTTTCCAAGCTGGTGCCGAAGCTTTCTGGATATAGTTGTGTGGAAGGAAACTCCTGCAAAGTCTAGAACATTTTGAGAAGGATGATCTGGACAGAGTTCGACATTTTCTCCCATCCGTTACCCAGTGAAGCCCTCCGTGAGGAAATAAAATTTCTATGTGATCAGTTGTCTGGTCTGCTTGTTAAATGATATTAATAATTCTCCCTATTGGTTCATGCTCTCTTTTGGTAGCCTTGAAGATCAGCTGTCTGATGTATTGATCAAAGATTGGTTATAATTCACTTTAAGAAATTGGTTATAAGGGCCGGGGAGTTAGCTCAGTGGTTCCGGCGCCTGTCTTGCAAGCGCAAGGGCCCGGGTTCGATTCCCCGGTAACCACATAACAATACTGGGTGTGGAGACCCACACCCAGCAGCAACCAGTACCACATACCACAGTGCCGGGCGTGGTGGCTCACGCCTGTAATCCCAGCACTTGGGAGGCAGAGGCAGGAGGATT
>PVIR01009470.1:0-53137 GCA_004026965.1 Petromus typicus | reverse complement strand
TCAAGTATGTTAGAAATGTAAGAGGATCATTTGGAAGGCAGTGGAGCAATTGAAAAGAACTTGTTGGGTGTGACCGAACCCTGCTAGTGTACAGGGGGATGAGGTGTGGCACCACGGGGCTGTTTCCTGGGGAGGACAGAATCCCCACCCAGCACCCACGGCCCTCGTGCTGCTGTGTGCCTCCTGATCTAGTGTTTGCCTTGTCTTCGCTTTTTAATATGTCAGTTCCTCACTGCTGCGCCCTTCATGGTGAGCGAGGTCACCTGGGCCAACCCTCCGCATTTGCAAGTGTGGCAAAAATGTAAACACCGTAAAATGCGCTGCGTCAGCCCTTTTTAAGCAGGGTTCACGTTGCTGTCCAGCCGTCACGCCTACCCGTCTCCAGAACCTTCTCATCTGCTCAACTGAGCAGTTCCGCGTCGCTCACCCCCACCCCAGCCCACCCTTGGCGCCTGCCCCCAGTTCTCCCGCCTCTCTGCGAGACTGACCACCTGTGGGTACCAGTGTGACGGGGACCATGCAGCATTTGTCCTGTTGCACGTGCTGCAGTAAATGACCCCTCTCTAGAGACCGGGAAGCTGAAGTTCAGATCACTGTCTGAGGCCACAAAGAGAGGACATTCCCCTCTCTTTCTGTGCGGGCCAGAGTGGAGGCAGTTATAGTGACGGCGCCAGCTAGTAACGATAAGCCAGAACTACATGAAATTTTACATATTCTGTCTATCCAGTCCTTTCCAAAGCCTGTGCGTTTATCACTGTGTCGGGAGTGGGCACTTGGATCAGAGACTCAGCACTCCCCTCTGGTCCGGCAGCCCAGGGGTGGTTCTCAGCCAGACCACAGGGACTCCAGCAGAAGACCCCGGGCAGCTGTTCCGACGAACTCACAGAGAGGCCCGATATGAGGCCCCTGGGCAGCGGGACAGGAAACCCCTCCCATGGAACTTGACAGGAGATGCACACTCGGAGGGCCAGGACTTGCAGGGCGTGATGGGGTGAAAACCCCGGGACTTTGAAACCGCCCGAGGACGTGGTGAGTGTCTGAGGTTAGAAAGCGCTCTTATCTGGAAAGCGAGCCTGTGAGGGGCGCTTGTATGCTGGAGAGTCGGCTGGGCCAGCGGTGGCCCAGCTCCCGGCTCTCTCCGCCCGGCCCTGCTCCGTGGAGTCTGGAGGGAGTTGTTTTTCCCAAGCCAGTGACTGACAGAGGAGCCATCTGGCCTGGTTTCTTGTGGCTGACTCGAAGGAGCAGAAATCCCTCCAGGAGGAAATTGCTGCACGAAAAGCAACTTCCGAAGCTCGCTGTCTATGAACGGGAGGAGAGGCACTCAGCAAGGCCCCTGGGAGAGCAGTCAGTAGGCAGGGCGCCCTGCGCAGGAGACAGAACCTCGTAGTGCTGGTGCTGTGGGTGGGTAGGGTAGGAAGGAAGGGAGTTGATGGAGAGCCCAGGCGTGTGCAGAGTGGCTGCTGGGCCCTGGAGACCCACCGGCTGCAGGGTGGCCCTTACGGTGCCACTTCCCAGCCCCACTCCCTGATGGCTTTTCAGTCACTCCCATCCAGAGAGCACCTGGGCCCCCATCCTGTGGGCTCTGAGCTCGCTCGAGCCTCACAGGAGGGAGGAGGGTGCGGCCCGGGGTCCAGCCCAGCATCGCCGGGGCACAGACCAGACCAGGATATCTGCCCCACACCTCTTTCCTTACATGCGGCCGTCTTTCTCAGAGAACTCCAGAGCAAATGTCCCCTCCACGAGTGCCCACCTCCTTCCCAGAACTCCTGAGGGTTTTATGATAACAGTCACTCTAGCTGAGGAGAGGTGGGACCTCTCTGTAGTTTTGATTTGTATTTCCTGAGTGGCTAATAATTTTGAGCATTTTTAAATGTTAATCCAAAGGAAAATAAAACATTTATTTAAAGAAAGAAGAAAATCCCAGAGCAGTCCCTAGGAAAAGGGTTAAAGAGCTATCAGATTCTAACTGTTATTATCCAAATTTCATTTTCTTCTCTTTCCTTTTGGCTTTTTTAAATTAGGAAGGTGAAGGGGGAGAAAATAATTTACTGGGTTTCCAGATCACTTACTAAACTGTCCCCAACTCTGAGCACTGATCTACTACTTTCCCTGGTGTTCGCAGCAAAAGCTAACGGCCCTCATTCTGTAGGAAGCTTGGGTTACGCTTGGACCAGGTTAGGGTCCAAACTTAGAAAAGGAGACAAAAGAAAATAAAAATAAAACAGGGCTGAGAGTGTAGCTGAGCACAAAGGCCCTGGGTTCAATTTCTAGTAGCGCAAAAAAATATAACCCCTCAATCTCCAATGTTTTATTCTTTTCTCCAGGAAGCCTTGGGGTATAAAAGAGAGATGAGCAAACCACTGGTCACATGGTCCCTTTGTATCCATAGGTTTGCCTTTCTTGGTTTTAGTCATATAAGTGAGGTCCATCACTGTCCAGAAATATTAACTGGGAAATTCCAGAAGCGAGCAGTTCACAAGTTCTAAATCACACACGGTTCTGACGAGTGTGACGAGACCTCGAGCCACCCGCTGTGCTGCATCCAGTCGCGAATTACCCTTTGTCCGGCGTCTCCGTGGGGTGGACACCACCACCAGCACTCGTCACTTAGCGGGCATCTCAGTTCGCACGTTGTCCTTCTGGTATCACGGTGCTTGTTTCAGCGGACACATTTTATTTCATAGCAGCATCAAGCTCAAGACTTTACTTGTTTGTTGTTATAATCGTCCTGTTCAGTATTGCTAATCTCTCACTGTGCCTAATTTATAAATCAGACTTCACCGTAGGTGCATATGCATAGGAAAAAGTGCAGAATCTGTAAGATCGCTGCTGTCCCTTGCCTCAGGCAGCCCCGAGGGGGCCCTGGAATGTGTCCCCCACAGGGAAGAGGGGAGGACTGTGTGAAGATGGACTAGGGGTCTGTGTCAGTGTTCCCCAGCCCCCTCACACAGTCTCACACACTCCAGGAGCCCCGGAAAGCGGTTGGCCCCATTCTGCAGATGAGGCCACTGAGGCACAACAGGCGACAGAAGCTGGGCAGCAAGGCCGGGGCGGGACCAGAAGCCGGTCTCTGATCAGCGGGCTCCTTGCCCCGCGCCTCGCTCTGTCCGCTGTGTACGCTTCGGAGTGGCCACGGCCATCTCGGTGTCCCCACCAGCCCCACCCCCGGCCCGGTCCAGGCCCCCAGCCCAGTGCTCGGTGTCCGCTGCAGGCCCCGAACCGCTGTCGTCAGCCAGCGGCACGGAGGTGAGGGAGCTGGGGAAACTCAGTGCTGTCACGCTGAAATTGGGGTTCTCCGAGCAGAGCAGCCTTCTCCCGCTGAGTAATGCCTGCTCCGCGCGCACAGGGGCGTCTGCAGCGACGCCGTCCGCGCGGTCTATTCCGGGAGGTGCGCGGCGCGCCGGCCAAGAACACCAAGTCGCTGTTCTGCCACAGATGGCGGAGCAGACTCTTGTGGGTGCTGCAGGAGCTGGTTTGGGCTGGATGGAGAAGGGCGTTTTATTTCCAGCGCGGAGCCTGTCTGGTTGCCAGGCTGAGCCAGGGGTGGTGTGAAGGGGCGTCCCGCCCACCCCGCAGGCGCAGAAAGCCCCTCACCACGCTTCACCCCGGAGCGTGACGGTTTGCGTGGGGCTGTGGTGACTATTCGTCTCATCATTGAGGAAGAAAAACAAGACAGAATTGGGAGGGCTCGCTCATTTTTGTTTTGTTTCAGAAAGTTTCTGGGCCCAGCCTGACGCTGTCGCGCCTGTGTCCTGTGGCATCAGCAGAGCGGGCACTGAGGCTCCTTCATTACTCTGGACCCTTGTTCAAAACCTTCTATTGCAGCAGCAAGAAGCATTTGGTTAGATATTGTGACCTTAATCACCCCGCTGTGCCACAGGATCCAGAACTCCCTCCTGCCATCGCACCCTGAGTCCATACTGCTGGCCACTTCCACCTCCATCCTATCCCAGCCTCTGACCACTCTTCTGACATAGAACATACGACACTGTTTTTTCTGTGCCTGGCTTATTTCACCTAACATATGTCCTCCATATTCATCCATGTTGAGCAATGACTGGATTTACCTTTTTGGGGGCTGAATGGTATTCCTGTGTTTAATTAGATGTGTCTTATGATCTTCCCTGATCCACTGATGGACACTCAGGTGACTATATCTTAAAACTATGAGCAGTGAAGATGGGCCTGCAGGTGTCTCTTAGACACACCGATAGCACTGCCCAGGACAGATAGCCAATGGTGGGGTTGCTCAACCCTACTGAAGCACCTACAGTTTTGATGGTCCTTGCTGATACAGACTGGACTGTGCTCAGCACCCGTGTGTCCTTGTCTAAAGTTCTAGTTTGGCAGGAGGACGCACCCCAGGGCCCGCCCCTGCTGGCCTGTTGTGCTGTCCTGGCTGCTCACACCAGTGTCCCAGTCACTGTGCTGCCAGGCTGTGCTTTGGCACTGGGCTCGGCTCACCATGGCAGCCGCAAGTGGACAGGGCAGGCACCTGGCACCTGGAGCAGGGAGCAGGATCCAGGAAGAAGTGACTCCCAGGAGCAGCACAAGCCACAAGCTGAGCCTGCGTTCCCACGCCAGGCTCCTCTCAGGGGAAGCAGAAGAAGCAGGTTCCCTGGCGCAGTGTCCTGGGGCTCACGCAGAGCAGCCGGGATGGCCGGTGCGGTGTCACCATCCTGCATTTTCCTTGCCAAAAGAAGCCCTCTTCATGGCGGGATAACCCGAGCATCTCCTGTGGCTACTGCAGTGCCCAGCACCATGGTAGGCGCACCGCACCATGGCAGTGCCCATAGCGAGCCCTCGAGGGACCAGCAGGTCTCTGGCATCATCCACCCTCCACCAGCCCCCGACAGTGAGAGGAAAAGTGGGGGGACCCCAGAGAGCACCATGGCCAGGTACCAGGAGCCCCCGCATGATGGAGACAGTCGGGTCTCCCCAAAGGTGAAAGTGAGGCCCGGGTGCCAGCCACACCTGTGGCCACTGGTTCAAGGCCAGGTTCTGCTCACCTGCTGGAGACCATGTGGTCTGTCCCCAGCCAGCGCAGAAGTGGATGATGTCCCCGAGGAGGCTTACCTGGGGACGGCTTGCTGCGCTCCATCCCGAGAGGTGAAAGGAGGGGCTGAGGTGACGCCACCTGGAGGCTGGCTCTGGAGCTGAGCAGGCCTCTCCTGACACAGAAGAAAAATAAGTGCCCAGAGGTTCAGATCCTTATCCACTCACTCATAGCAGGAAGCCGGGAGAAGCCAGGCTTGCTGGCCAGCCCTGACGCCCTGGCCTTTCTGATTAGATCAGCTAGGGTGTGTGTAGCAACTGCCTTGTGAGTAGCAGGCCAAGCTGCCGTCTCCACACTGCTCAGGACTACCCAGGTCTTCCACAGAGCCGGAAACCTGAGACTGTAGAGCTGAGACTGCAGTCACTGTCTGCACGGCACACATGTGACACACGTAGTCTGTGTGGCATGATCATCTGTGTGCTTCCCACGGCCCACAGGGCTCCAGGAATATGCCTTACACACATGCTTGTTCTCTGTGCTCTGAGGAAGGCACAGGCAGGCTGGCATTGGAGTCCATCCGGTCTGCCTGTCATTGTCACCCGGGAGCCCGGGACAGCCGAGCTCCGGTTGTCCCTCCTGGCAGCTGAATCAGGCTCTCTAGGGCTTAGGCAGGAAATCAGGTCTGTCAGAAGTGTCCATCCCGGGGGACCGGGAGGCACCAGGGCCAGTGGGAACCAGCAGTCTGGATTATTCAAGCTAACACTGCCCTAATCGCCCTTGTCCCCTGACACATTAAAGGCCGGTCACTGTGTGAGTCTCTCCGTAGAGAGATGCGGCTGGGGGCCTGGCTCCCGGCTCGGTCCTCTGCTGTGGCTGGTGGAGGGTCTGACGCCAGCTGCACTCCGGCTCTCACAAGTACAGCACGCCTGTCACTCACCGCCTGCACTCTGTCCCCCTCCAGGACACACAGGACCAGCCACTGTTACCGCATCACCTACCGCCACATGGAGCGGACGCTGTCCCAGAGGGAGGTCCGCCACATCCACCAGGACATCCAGGCAGCCGCGGTGCAGCAGCTGGGCGTGGAGGGCCGCTTTTGACGTCACCACGCCAGGGGCCAGGGCCTGCGGAAAGAGGAGAAGATGCTCTTCATAAGCTGGAGCATCAGGCGTCTTCTGCTAAGTGGGGACTTGAAGAAAATAAAGGATCACTCCTGAGAAAGTGTCACATGAATTCATCTTTTAGTTGGGGGAAGAGAAAAGGGGAAAGAAAAACCGCTCTGTCTTCCCTTCTGGATGCACCTGGCCCCTTGGCCCTCAGCGTGCCGCTGGGCCCCTGGGCTCTGATTCTGTGCCCGGCAGGCTCTTCCTCTTGGGAAGCAGGCACAGCCGCATGGAGGGACGTGGGGACTCAGCTCTGGTGCCCAGGTGCGCTTGCTGTTGGTGCCCACTTGGTGTGTGGCATGAGAGAATAAGAGTGAAAGTCTAACTGACCACACGGATGAAGGAGCCATCCAGAAATATCACCTGGGGCCGGACAGCCATGGTGTGGACGCTGGCAAAGGACACTGAGGGACAGTGACAGGAAACGTGTGTTTTCTACGCAGGTGCCCCGCTGGAGGGGTCTCCCAGGCCCGAGGACTCTGCACAGGGCTTTGGTCCCAGCCCCGCACTCCCTTGGAAATCCAAGGGCAAAGTCCACATTAACAATGTGATAAGATGCTATTAAAGCCGTTCCTTCCCCTGGAAAGCAGCTGCTCCCTGATAATGGCGCCCAGGTGCGCAGACACAGGCACCGCGCTCACACAGATGAGGTTTGTGGCCACCCCGGCAGAGCAGGTCCCCCTGCACCCACTTCCCAATAGCTCAGATGATCGTAGTAATTTTTGGCCACCAAGTATCTTTTAACTGTGGTGCATAGCTGGTTTTTCAACCTGGTGTTGCTGCCCACTTGATAGACTGCAGTGTGGCGTAGACACAGCATTCCCGTGCCACTCACCATACTGCAGTTGCCCGGAACTGAGCTCGTGATACCTCCAAATGCGCCAGTGCAGGGGGCGCTCAGCAGAGCTGTGTCTTCTGCCCGTCTCCTCTTTGTCCCGCAGAGGGCAAGCTGCAGAGAGGACGTCCGGCTTCCCCTGAATGTGGAGGGAGCCACACCCTGGGCCGGGCGAGACGGGTGAGCCGGGCGTCAGCTGCCTCGGAGTTGGGCCTACCGCCGGGCTCAGCCTGATGCTTCCGCCCACCGCAGGAGAAGAGGCGTGGGAGCTGCCCAGGCCTGGAGGGGTGCAGAGGGCAGCCCCCCCCTCGTCCTTATGGCTCTGTCCCAGCACATGGCCTCTGCTCCCAGAAGGCGAAGAAATCGGGGTTTTGATGTCCCCCTCTCCACCCCAGCACTTTGTAGTTTGCCGGCTTCACTCATGAGCAGTTTTAATAATCACATTTGGTCCCGGGTAAGATGCCGGAGGCTGATGGAGGCTCAGGAGTGACTTGCGAGTGCTGGATAAATATTTGATGAGCAGCGGCCATTATCAGGGAGCAGCTGCTTTCCAGGGGAAGGAACGGCTTTAATAGCATCTTATCACGTTGTTAATGTGGACTTTGCCCTTGGATTTCCAAGGGAGTGCGGGGCTGGGACCAAAGCCCTGTGCAGAGTCCTCGGGCCTGGGAGACCCCTCCAGCGGGGCATCTGCATGGGAAACACACGTTTCCTGTCACTGTCCCTCAGTGTACTTCGCCAGCATCCACACCATGGCTGTCCGGCCCCAGGTGATATTTCTGGATGGCTCCTTCATCCGTGTGGTCAGTTAGACTTTCACTCTTATTCTCTCATGCCACACACCAAGTGGGCACCAAGCAACAATCCTGGCACCACCCAAGGCCCCCTGCTTGAGCAAATATTTGTCAGGTACAGGCTTTCTGCCCAGCCTGATTGTGGGGTCTGGGACAGGCTGATACTCAGGAGGGTCGCAGAGACCTGTCTTGAACACCCCCCGCCCCCCAATGTCTGTGAAAGGCAGTCAGCTGTACCCAGATCTCCCAGGGAGGAATAGAGGTCTGAAGAAATCCCAGGACATGGTGACATACGGAACCAGGGGGCGGTGAGCCCAAGCCTCTGGCCTCCGAATCCATAGCGTCTGCCTGAGCACAGCTCAGCTGGCTGTGGGTCTGCACCCACGCTGCCTGACGTGGGAACTCAGCCCCTGAGGGGCGGGCCTGCCCCTGGCATTGCTCCTGGGAGCGGAGCTGCCACCGCCCGGAAGTGGGGAGACCCCAGCTCTCCATGTTTTCATAGGAGAATAACCACCAAGGAGGAGGAGAAGCAACGTGAGCCCTCAGGTCAGCAGCCGATTTGCGGCTGGGTCCAGAGCCTCTGCAGTACGGGGAGGGGCCTGACTCGGCCGAGAGCCGTCGGGTTAGCACATTGCACTGCAGGGCACACCTTGGCAGGATCTTGGGGACTGTATTTGGCCCCTTCTTCTCTGGCTAGGTCACCATGAGGCGAGCAGTTTTTCTCTGCCGTATCCTCTGCCGTATCCTCTGGCGTGGTGTCTGGCTCGAGCAGACCAGGGACTGAACCGTGAGCCAGACTAGACCCTCCACCGCTCACTCGAGGTGACTAGTGTTTTGTCCTGGCAGGGGGAGGACTGGCTGCTCGGGTCTGGTAGTGCCTATTCGGAGGCGTGTGAGGACTGGGGTGCAGGGGCACATGCCGTCAGGGGCCCACTTTGAGCTCTGAGCTCTCTGGTTATTATTCAGGAAGAGCATGAGGACCCGTCACCTGTTAGGACTGGAGCTGACCCTGAGCGTGTGTGTATCTCCAAACCTGCAGAGAACCCTGATGTCTGAGGGACAACACGGCCCACCGGCGACACAGTCGGTAGGGCTGTAGAGCCAGGCTGAGGGCAGGGATTTCCAGGGCACTCAGCCAGACATCCTGAGCGTGTTCCTGTGTGGACGGCCACCTAGAGCCGCACCGTTACACAGGGGGCGGGGATCATCGCTGAGGTAATGGCCCTGCAGGCCTGAGCCAGGAGCCCTTGCATATGACCGAGTTGTGACTTGGTGTCACGTGGCAAAGCGTACCAGCCACCACCGCCTGGTCCCCCAGAGAGAGCAGTGTGTGAGGGCTCTCCTCCAGTCGAGGATGGTCTACGTGCCCAACCTGAGCTGGAGACCCTGACACACCCTGTCCCTGTGGCAGTCCTGTCCACAGGCACCCGCAGCTCTAGTGTCACGGTGACACATTGTATGGCCAGCTGGAGTTCGGCGTGGGCAGAGGCCTGCCTGCCCTCCACACCCTGCAGGCCTGGTGGGCAGCTGTGTTGTGCCTCAGCAGCCAGTCCTGGAGCCACTGGGCAGCACAGTGGCTGGACAACCCCGGCAGAAGACACAAGAAGAGAAAGCAAGCCCGTGTCCCGGTCCCTCCATTGATTTATCATTGTCATGTGTAAGAAAGAGTGAGCGAACTCACAGTGTATGCAGCAGCCTGCGAATGCCCCATGCTGGCCCTGCTTTTGAAAATGTTCTTTTCAAAAACTGTCCCTGTACTGAATATATAGACTCTCTTTTCTTTGTTACTATTCCCTAGACAACACAACCTAGTATAGCAACTATGTCCATAGCACTCCTATCTAGAGGTAACTTACTGTATCATATGATGCATATGGAGGAAGCGTTCAGGTTTTGTGTAAATCCTGTGGAGAACCCTGAATTTTGGTGTCTGGAAAGGTGCTCTGGAACCGATTTCCTCCTGTACTGAAAGATGTGGGTACTTTATTATTAATAAGAAATAACAAAGATGTCAAAGCAGTTTAATTGAGGAAAGAAAATCTCTTTGACAAATGGTATTGATTATTTATACGAAAAAAAGAAGACAAGAATTGCAACCTTTACTTCATACAAAATTAATTCAAGCTGGTTGATAGACCTAACTATAAAAGCCAGAAACTTATTACAAAATTTAAAGAAGAAAACATGGGACTATCTTTGTAACCTCAAGTAGGCAAAGATTTAGTATAGAAAAATGATAAATTGGAGAGTTTTTTTCATTGAAAACTTCTGCTTTCTGAAGTATGTCATTTAGAAAATGAATAAGCGAGCCACTGATTGGGGGAAACATCTATAGCACATAGTATTGGCCAAGAGCTTGTATCCAGATAGACAAAGAATTCCTCCAGCTCAGGAACAAAAATCCTGAAGGAAAGAGCAAACTTGACTCGAACAATTACAAAACAATTTAGAAATGACCAGTAAGATGAAAAGAAGCTCAACGCTACTGGTCACCAAGGAGATGTGTTAATGAAGCAGAGAAGACAAAATTCCTCTGCAGGAAGAAGCAGGCTGGTGGGTGCCTGGACTGGAAGGACAGAAGGTGGCTCAGGAGATGGATATGTCCCGCGTCCTAGAACAGTGTGGCGGATGAGGATGAATGCACTTGTAAGAGCTCATCAAACTCTCGGCTTTGAGACCATTCCCTTTGCTGTGTATAAATTATACCACAGTGAAGGAGAGATCACTCATGCCATGCCTCACAAGGGAGGGGGTTTGGGACCGAGAGACGGGACATCCAGAAGTCACAGCTGGGAAATGGGTCTGAAAGGGCTTCAGGGAAAAACCCACTTTGGAGGCCAAGAGCAGCTGGCATGCGGCACTATCTCCGGGAGGGTGACGGCCACAGAGAACACATTCTGCCAGCTGGTGACGAGGCACCCTCGGTCATGAGAGAGGGGCCAAGATTTCCGGTGACACCCAGGACAAGAGGAAGAACAGTTCCTGAACGCTCATGTGCACATCTCCATCCTCTGATGGCGCCCTCTATGCTTCCTGTGGACTCTGCACTCGAGGACTAAGGGGATGGAAAGGGTGGAAGGACAGAGCCACACTGGGCACCCGCCCTGTTGGCAGGAGGTTGTGAGTGGGCCTGTGAGGGGCTCTGCTATGCTCCTTAGCTGTCACATGTCACTGACCCCAGGAGCTTAGGAAAAGGAATCATGATTGTCTCCAGAAGCCCAGGGTAGTCCAAGTGCCATCTTCAGTCACTTTTTCAGCCCCTCCTCCTGCCCTGTGTCCCCCCTTCCCTGTCCACCTGTCCCCTCCCTCTGCCTAGCCCCTGGAGGAGGCAGCCCTGCTGTAATCCCACCTAGGTGACCAAGTTAGACCTGATAACTAGCTCTCCTCGCTTGATGAGGGAGACGGTGCCTGGCAGATGCCTGTCCCCTGCCAGGACAGCAGCCACACCTCTGTTAGCAAGTGTCAGTCCCCCCAGAACCTGGTGGCATAGAAGGAGCCTGAAAAGTTGGCCACAAAGAGCCCCAGGGGAAGCAGAGTGGGGCGGACTGTTTGGCCTAGGCTGCCTCTCTCACCAAGCCCGGATGCTATGTACTTCCCACCTGGGTGTGGCCCGGTGCCCTGTGGCCTCACCTATCCTGGGCTCCCCATGAACTCTGACTCCGAGCCAGCCCAGGGTTGTGGACATCTGCAGTGCTGCCCCTATGTGGAGCTGGGGCTTCATAAGATCATGTGAATACTTTTTTATGATGCGATCAGGCAAAGTCTACACATCCTGAGATCGTGGGCTTTCAAGCTGGGCAGACACAAGTTCAGTTGCGGTGCTGGGCACTGCCACATCCGCGGAACATGGGGCCAAATGGTCATAAGGGAGATGACACTGCATGTGCCAAAGTTGCTGGCACTGGACCTGGCAAGCAGGCAGTGAGAAGGAGAAAGGAAGTGTGTGTGTGGTTTCCAGAAGGCCATGCTCTCTGGGGAGGGGCTGTAGGCTGGAAGCTTGCAGGAAGCAATGTTGCCTACAGGTACCTCAGAAAATCTGACCTGGAAGGAACTCAGAGGTCACTCTGCTCCGCAGCCACATTTTTGAGAGGATGTACTGAGGCCCACAGAAGGGAAATTGCTTGCTAATGCTTAGATGATTTCAACTACGGACATCAGAAGACCACCCTAGAGCAGTTTAAATAATTATCTAAGTCTAGAGGGGCCACAGTCAGGTCCATGGTCCCTTGCTGTCACCAATATCCCAGGCTAGTCCCATTTTTCTGTCTGCCACCTGTTGGCCAAGTCTTCCATCTTGTGAATGATTTGCCCTCTGGAGCTGCACTTAGGAAGCAGGTTTACCCACTTCAGGGCTTTCCTTCAAGAATGTTAAGCTCTTTACAACTGTTAATCTATTTATGACCATACCTCACAGTGAGGTGTGTGGCAAATTCTCTCTGCAGGCCCCAGAGGGGCACAAGGGCTGGTAACATGCACATGCAAACCCACCGGGCCTCGCTGTGCGGGTACCAGAAGCCAAACTCTAAGCCCTTTGTCACTTTCCCAAGCTAAATGTCAAGAAAGCAATTACAGCTGAGCTGAAGGCTCAGAGGCCTGGGCTAGCCGGGCTGTGGGGAGGCCGAGGTGGCTTTGGATGGCCGGCCTGGAGTGAGCAAGATAGATGCCGGGGGATGAACTGCAGGGGGGGAAGGAGCTCCGCTGCTTCAGACGCCAGGTTTCATGAGAGCCGAGCTGTCCCCAGAGCCAGGGCCAGACCCGAGCCCAGTCTGTCTGCGTCCCGAGTAGGACTCGCTCTCATGATTCCTGACCTCTGACCACTGAGGAGGGCTGTGGGATCCTTCTCCCCAAGGACCCCATAGTTTAAAGCAGTCTCATCTTCTAAATAGCTGCATTGTCAAGAATAGTTTATCCACTTTCCCATTTTAAAAAGTACTCACAGATACACATAACTGCCCGCCGGAGTCCGACCAGCAGGGATGACCCTCTCCACCACCCAGGGACAGGGATTTTAATTCCTGCCCAAAGCAAAGAAAGCTGACCCGTTAAGTGTCCTGAGCAGCTGTCCAGTGGAAGGGACGTTTTCACTACATTTTCTGGCATGGCCAAAATAGCTCTCAGGCGATGAGCCCCCACCTCCGGGACCCCTTTCGGGAGCCACTGCAATGTGTCACACAGGAGTCTGATCTGAAGGAGTCTGTGTCCCGGAGCCCCGCAACAGGCTGTTCCACATTTACAGCCAGAATGCATCCCTGGTCGGCCAGCAGCCTTGGCAAGCCATGCGGTCACCAGTGCCTCAGCTTCCCCGCAGGGAAAGAGGACTGAGATGTTAGGGACCTTCACTGCAGACAGCAGAAACAAACTCGAATGCAAATGTGCCAGAGGGATGCTGCAGGAGCAGGGCAGCATTTCTTCAGCAGGTGATAGGGAGTGACAGCGGGGCAGCAGTTCCCCTCCTCCGTGTCGCGCGGTGAGCTGGAAGCAGCCTTCCAGAGCCTGTGCAGGACTGTTCATATCAGGTCTCTCCACGGGTGAGGAGAGCAGGACACGGCCGGTGTCTGTCAACAGAGTGCGGTCTGTACCTGCGGTGGACCACTACGCAGCCGTGAAAAGAACGGAGTGCGAGAATGTGCCGGCCACAGCCCGGACAAACGTCACGCCCGCGATGGGAAGAGGCCAGGTGACAGAGGGCGCGGGCGGCTCTGCTCGTATGAGAGGCGCACAGCAGGCACATTGAGAATGTGTCGATTCACATTTGCCAGGGACTGTGGTGGAGGGGCAAAGGGAAGGGGACTTCTCTGTGGGCACCAAGTTCTCTTAGACCGTGCCAATGGTCACGATGACATTGAGGGAATGCCTCATGCTACTAGGCTGTACCCTGGAGAATGGCTAGACAGATCGATTTTATATTATGCATCTTCTACTATGGTCATTAAGAAAACATAGATGAAGCTGCTGAAATAAAAGGCTTTGCAGGTGGCTCCATTACCTCCTGTGACCACCACAGCTGCCCCAGGGGTCCTGGGGCTGTGGGACCTCAGGGAAGAGGCACCCAGAAGGGGAGGCTGGGCTGGGCCACATCCCCACGCTGCCGGCATGGGGCGCAGGGGAGTCGCTGGCAGCCGGCGGGCAGTCCTCAGAGGAGGTGACAGGGAGGTGGTTCAGAGTGCCAGTGAGACTAGAGTGTGAGGAAAGTGCTGGCCCTCGTGCCCCTGCTGTGAAATGCAGCCCTGAGCAGCGGTCCTGCTGTTTAGGGCCCGCGCTGGAGGTGCCTTTCCCTCTTCTGTGCACCGACCCCACCACATGTTGTTCAAACACAGTTGCTCCTTCATTTTTCCAGTCTGGAGGTTTTGAGACTTTGAGCAAGATGACAGCAGCAGCTGGTCATTCATCAGGTGGACGCTAATCCTGGCCTCTGGCTCTTGAGATTGGTTTTGCAGCTGGGTGGAAGGCCTGGCTGTCACCCCAGGAAGCCAAGTCATAGTGAGAAAATGACTGGGACGGGTGGGAGCTGCGGGCACCTGGTCTGCCCTCACTGCTGGGTGACCCATCTCTTGTCTCAATGCCACCCACCCCCCTCAGAGTCAGGCAGAAACATTGCATGCTACGGGAAGCCCAGCCCTGACCTCCAGAGTGGAAGTGGATGGGGTGGGTAGTTCAGAGTTAGGGTTTCTCTTTGTTGATCTCTATGTTGATGTGATTTATTTATTTATTTATTTGAGACAAGAGTCTTGCTTTTTGCAGTTCAGCCTGGCCTTGAGCTCTGCTTTGAACTCACAGCAACCCTCCTGCCTCTGGCTCCCGAGTGCTGGGCTTACAGGCCTGAGGCACCACACCCAGCACTGTGGTGTGTGGTTCTGACTGCTGGTGGGTGTAAGTCTCCATGCCCAGTACTGTCGTATGTGGTTACTGGGAGTGAACCTGGGCCCTTGCATTTGCAAGGCAGGCGCCAGAATCAGAGCTAAATCCCTGGCCCTGTTGATGTGATTTTTAATGGTTAAAGTCGAAAATTAGCACAAGCATCTCTCTATACTTTAACTCACACTCAGCAACTGTTTAACATTTTATCGCATTTAATTTGCCATTCTCTTTGTCTGCCTCAAGCCCATTTTACCTCTAAATACTCCTGAGTTTATTTCCCAACAACAAGAGAAATCTTATGGATAACTTCAGTATATTTTTTAAAATTTAATAATGGCAGAAAATTTTCTAATCCTCAGTCCACATTTAAAGTTCATCCCCAACCCCGATAACGTCCATGGTAACGGCTTGGAGTTTTCAAGAAGCTGCTTGATTGCGGTCTCTGCACCCCCCAATGTCGCCTCTGCTTTCTGGTCCCTTGCTCCATCCTGTTAGCGCTTCCGCCTCTCCGCCCTGCCACCTCGTGCCTGTCCCTTTTCAGGTCTACATCTCTTTCCACACCAGCCCTGTGGAAGCCAGACCAGATCTCATCCACACAGACCTGGCGCTCCTCTGGTTTGCACCTTTGCTTCTCCACTTTTAATGCCCTGAAATAGTCCTTAAAGTGTTTTGTCTTGTTTTCAGTCAGGTAGGCAGCTCCTGCCTGTGATTGCAGCACTCAGGAGACTGAGGAACAGGATCCGTAATTTGAGCATAATCTGGACAACTCAGTGAGACCTTGCCCCCAAAATATGTAATTTTTGGTGCACACGCACAACCTTGTTTGTCCCCCATCGCATAGCTTGTGCTGTCAGTCTAAACAGAACAAACTTGACTCCAATCGTGAGCTTTATTTTTATTTATATACATCTTATTCAATTACTTGTTTATCTGATTTAATCATTTTATGATCTCCTCTTTGAAGTCTTTTGGGGACTTAATAGAAATAATTAAAAGTTCACTAAAATGCGACTAAACACATATATGAATTGAACCAAACACCATATGCTTAAACCTATGCATATGTCAGCCAGTGAATCACTAGCACAGAAGTATATACACGAGGAAACCTTGTGGAAACTTGTCAGCCTGTATTTTCTAAACAGTATTTCAATATTTGACATTGTTCTGTAATATTCAAGAAGAGCAGCCCACCTGCTTTGGCTAATGTGTTGCTTTGCTGAGGTTTCAGCGAGACAGCGTCACAGCCTGCACAGTTCCACTCAGACTCATTTCCTCCCAGCCTTGGAGCTGCAAGTCCAAGACCAAGGTGTGCATGGATTGGGTTCTGAGCCCGTGGGCAGATGGCCGTCCTGGTCCTGTGTCCTCCCTCTTGTCAGTGTCCTGTGCTCCCGTTCTTAGGTGGACACCAGTCATCTTGGATCAGGGCCTGCCTTCCATCGCTTCATTTCAGTTTCCAAAAACCTTTCTGAGGTCCGTGGGGTTAGGGCTCCCCTGCGTGCGATCTGCAGAACAGGATCCAGCCCACCATGGACAGGTGGCCACATTAGCGATCTGACCTCGGAATATGTTCTGGTATAATCTACATGTCCCATCAGTCTCAAGCCATCACAGGTGGGACCTTTGGGTGTTTTGCTTTGTTTTGGTTGATTGCTTTTAGCTTTTTCCTATAACTTTTAAATTCATTCTTTTTTCGGCGTTTTTGTTGTTAGTGCATTAAAAGTTCACCAAAATGAGACTAAACACATATATGAAATGAAGCAAACACCATATGCTTAAACCTATGCATATGTCAGCCGGTGAAGGTTTATATTCCTCGGTGGAGTTGGTACATGTACATAACACGTCTTTATTCCTCTTTCCACCTGTTTCCCTTCTCCTCTCCCTCTCCATCATTTGATCCCTTCTCATTTGAGAAAAATCTCTCTCCCTCTTTCCTGTCACCCATCTTTTATTTTGTTCAATATTTATATCTTGGGTTTCTTATGTAAAAGGAACAATGCAGTATTTAAACTTGTGATTAATCACTTAACATTATGATTTCAAGGCACATCACATTTTGTACAAATAACTCAAGTTTATCCTTGATGGTAAAGTATTATTTCATTGTACGTAAATACCACCCTTACTTTATCCATTCATGTGTTGATAGACATATAATCTACTTCCCAGATTGAGAAATTATGAATTGCTCTGCTATAAACATGCATGTGCATGTATCACTATAGTATGATGCCTTTAACTCCTTTGGGAAGATGCCCTGTAGGGGAATAGCTGAGCTAAATACAATTTCCAGTTTTAGTTTTCACACTGACTTCCCCAGTGGTTGTACTAGTTGACACTGATCATGTGTGGTAGCTTTGGGAGGTGAGTGGATTATGGGGCCTACAACTCACTCAGTGTGGGAGGTGGGGACTGGTTGACTGGAAGAGGTGAGTCCCCGGGGGTGTGGCCTAGAAGGACTTATCTCCTGCTGCGCTCCTCCGTTCGCTTTCTCTCTGCTTCCTGTCTGCCACATGAACAGCTTTCCTTCCCTAGCTTCATATGCCAAGCTGCCCAGAGGTGGAGCAGCTGACTACGGACTGAAATCTCCACACACTGCGAGTTAAAACCAGCCTTTCCTCTTCAGAGTTGTGGGTATCGGGTATTGTGTCCCAGCAGTAAGAAAGCATCCAAGACAGCCCAGCCCTGCACATCTCACCTATAGCAGGGCCGGGTCTCCATTTTCAGAGTGGGAGCCCAGCCCAGCAGCTACACAGACCAACAAGGAGACCATTTCAGGGTGCTGTAGTGCCACCGGGAGACCTCTTCCCGGTGACCTGTGATGCCCTGAGGGTGCCGAGCCAGCACCAGGGTGAGGGTGCACCTCCCCCTCATGGCTCAGGATGCCCATTCTGCGTCTGACCAACATCTGCTATACACCATTTTCTTAGCTAAAAGGATCAGTCATGGGCACAATAGCCAATCAAATGGTGCCAAATAGCTAAATTATGAAAAGATCCCTTATTCCATCATTTAAAATATATTGAGGTATATTTACGGTACCATCTGAACTAATCCTTTACCCCACTGGCTTTACTCACATGTGAGTGATGAACACAAATGGTATGTGTTCATGGTAAACGATGTGGGGGCTGAGGTCCAAAATCAAGATGCTACACGGCTGGTTTCTGCTCAAGTTTACTGCTTCCAAGACAATACCTGACTGAGCGTCCTCCCAAGGGAGACCCCGTGTTTCCCAGGGGCAGAAGGTGGAAGACAGAGGTGTTGAATTCCCTCTGCAAAGTCCTTGTGGAGGGTGCTTGGCTCCGTTCATGAGCTGTGGCCTAATTTCCTCTTAAAAGTTCTGCTTCTTAATACTAACACATTGGCAATACCTAAATTTAGGAAAAGAGGTGTTTAAACTCTAACATTCCTCCACTGGCCTCTCAAAATTCATGTCCTTTTTACATGAAACATACCATTCTCTCTCTCCTCCAAGAGCTCCACATATTTCAGCTGAGTTCAGCATGAACTCAGAGGTCGAAAGCCTGGAGTCTCATGTAGATCAGGTGTGGGTGAGACCCAGGGCATGATCCATTCGTTCTAAAATAGTTTCCTTCCAGATGGGAGCCTGTGAAGTCAGTCATGTGACGTGCTTCTGAATGCAAGAGTGGGCCAGTCACAGAACAGACATTTCCATTCCAGATAGAGAAGGAGGGAAAAAAAGAGGATTCAGGGATCAAGACTCATACCCAACAGGGAAAAAAACACTAAACAAGCAGTCTACAGAATAGGAACTTGGAGTTCTGATGCCCAAGGACAGAAGGGGTTTCCTGACTGAGAGAAAAAGCAAGAAATCCGCCCTTCCTCCACCTCTTTGTTCCACTGAGCTCCCCAGCTGGCTGTGTGGTGCTGTCCCCATGGAGGGCCATGGAACCGCCTGGTCTCCTTGTCAGCAGAAGGGTGGGCTTGGTGCCTACTGGAGCACTGAGAAGAAACCGTGCTCTGCCGAGTCTCTGAGAACCCCCTCCGTCCAGCCACACTGACACCCAGACCCCCGCACCATGATTCCTAATCCTGTCACGAGGGGTCCACTCTCATGATGTGATCCCCTCCCAAGGCCCCACCTCCTAACGCCACCACCCTGCAGGGTATGACCTCAACATGTGGGTTTGGGAGGCTCAGACCGCAGAGGGTCAGACCCACAGTCTGTGGAGCTGCCCACTGCATGCTCAGGGCTGTTCAACAGTTATCAAGTCGAAGTAACTTGAAGAAGTAGCAGCAGAGCCGCTGGGTACCTCCCGGCCCCACCAACCTCTGTTAGAGAAGCCCTGGATGGTTAAGATCTGCCACTGCTTCCTGTCCTAATGTGCCATGGCTTCCTGAGCCCTCAGTGCTGAGCGAGGAGGGCCCGCTGGGCACAGCAAGGATGAGAGGATTCCCTGGGAGACAGAGAGGTTGCATGGGTGACAGCACTGAAAATAAGACAAATAACTAGCATTTTGCCGAAGGAAACAAAAACAAAATTGGTGTGGAAAGAAGACTAGGTTGATAGCTTCGGGAAAAGTTCAACTTCTGATCTTTGTTGACTCACCTGCCCCTAACTCCACACCTGACAGTTTAGGCAAAACAAACAAATGTGGAGAAGAGAACTCTAAATTCAGTGCTGCACCACGCAATGACGTTTTAGCCAGTGGTGGCCCACATATACAGTGACGATGCCATAAAACTCCGATGGAGCCAAAAATGTTCTATCACTTAGCATTTCTACTTCATCTTTTCTGTGTTTCGATGTGACTGGATGCACAGATACTGTTGTTTCAACATGCAGTAGGCTCACAAGCTGGACAGGTTTTGTAGCTCAGGATAGAGAGGCTCTACCATAGAACCTTGACATGTGGTAGGCTCTCCCAGCTCTGTGTGTGGGGCTCACACAGCATGAAATTCCTAACTGCAGTTATCCCTGAAGTGATGCGTGGCTATTATTATGGTGTCAGTTTCTATCTGAAGAAGCTAAGGATGGTAGTCATTTTATTAGTTACCAAAGCAGAAAGGTACTGGCCCAAAGGTACCCACCTAACACAACAGCTCCCTTTACTTTGTACATTCCCTTTTAGCTCTTTGTCCTATAGGTCAGCTTTCCATTACTGTGATAAATAGCTCAGAAAAATCCATGTAACGATAGAAAATATTCATTTTATCTCACAGATTTGGAGGTTTCAGTCCACGGTTGGTTAGCCCGTTGCTTTGGGGCTGGGGTGAAGCAGAACATCATGGCAGAACCATGAAGTGGAGTAAATGGCTTACCCTATGGTGCCCAGGAAGCAAAGAAAGAACGGAAGGGATGGTTGCCGTATCCCTTCGAGGCCAGGCTGCTGCTGATGTCATTTCCTCTTGCTAGACCCCGCCCTTCAAAGGTTCTACTGTCTCCCAGTTGCACCTCAGGCTGTAACGCATGAGCCTTTGAGGACAATTACCTAAATCACAGCACTGTTTGTATAATTCTGTATTCTTTTAAAACTTAAAATTGCAAGATTTGGCCACCTAGTGTTGACTATTTGATAACCTATTGCCTGGACATACCACAGTTTACATAATCACCCTCCTATTATTTTATATGTAAGTTGCTCTCAGTCAATAGAGTAAAAACAATGCAGGAAGTGAGCATCTTCCTGCATACAGCTTTTCTTACCTGCAGATTAGTTTGTTTGGGCTAGATTCCCAGGTGGAAATTTCAGTCAAAGGGTGCTGTTTTACTTTATGTTTTTTAAAAATGTTTATGATGATCTAAGCAGAGATTTGAGGATAAATAGGAGGAAAGAAGGCAGCTGGGCAACAGACACTAATGAGCTCATTTAAAAATCCTGAGGGAGAAGCAGGGGCTGTGTCTCTCCAGTCTGTGTCGGCTCCGGAACCAGGGCGTCAGGTGCTCGTCTGACTGTGCCTTCTTTGAGGCCTCTGGGCACTGCTGCAGAGAGCTGAGGCACAAGAGAACCACAGAAGTGCTGGGCTCAGATCCATGGGCGGCAGCGGCACCAGCGTGACAAACAAGAGTTACCAAGGAGACCTCCGTGTCTGCCCTCTGTTCAGGTTAACAGTCCTGAGCTGAGGACTTCGGGCTGGCTGGAATTACAGCAAAGTGGGAGAAAAGAGACAATGACTTTAAAAGACAGCTATCTGTTACCTTGGGAATCGCACAAGCAGGGAACGTCCTGGTCCTTTCATTTTCCTGTATGACTGCATGGTTTGATCTTTTCTCTGAGGTATGTTGTTTTCATTTTACTTCAATAAAAAGAACCACCCATGTGTCCCACTGCATCCAGGTACATGCAGAGTGTGGGGCGTCCCACGTCTCTGCCACATGAGCTCATGACGTCCCGTGGTCATCTCTGGGACACCATAGGGTGACTATTGTGGTTGCCTGTAGACTGGGAGCAGGGGCTCACAATCACTGATGACTCCCCAGCCCAGCTCCGCCTCTGTCGGGCTCCAGCCCGGGGTGGGACCTCCAGGGTGCAGGAACGTTTCACTCCAGCTGCTCACAGAAGGCTCACTCGGAAGTCTGTCACCTTCTATAACATGCCCGCTGTCTGTTCTCAGCCTTCAGTGCCACCGCATGGAGCAGGGAACTGGACTCATAGGCGGTCACTGACATTTACTGGGACATTGCAAGACCAGACTCCAGGTGCTGTTGCTTCCTACCAGGCACATTGTCTCTCTCTATCTGCCGCCACTAACCTGTAACAGCCTTCAAACAACTCTGGGCTAAGCAGACAGAAAGCAGAACTTACCGATTAACGACAGCAAGTGTGACTCACAGCCCACAAACTGGGCAAGCATTTTCTAGACTGCATTGTCTAAGCTTGAACTTCCATTTGAGCAGGTTAAAAACAATATAGTGTTGTTTCTGGAATTTCTCCCTTTTCCCAGAGTTGGTCTACACATACTGGGTAGAACAGTGTACTGTTGTTCTTTGGTAACGAGTCCATCCAGAATGCCCCTGGGACACGCATGGTGGG
This sequence comes from Petromus typicus, assembly GCA_004026965.1. Classification (NCBI taxonomy): domain Eukaryota; kingdom Metazoa; phylum Chordata; class Mammalia; order Rodentia; family Petromuridae; genus Petromus; species Petromus typicus. The sequence goes on along the minus strand of PVIR01009470.1, from coordinate 31,490 downwards.
TGCCTGGCCACTTCTATGCACACTATGGAGAAACAGGTTCCTGTGTGTTTGCCTTTGATCCTATAAGATTGGGTACCCCATAGGTTATTTCCTTCCTGGAGTTAATCACCCTTTTAAGAGACATCCCTGAATCTAGGGATGCCAGGAATGGTAAGGGCTTTCCTTTCAAATGTGTTGTGCTAGTTTTCTGTAGTTGTGACAAGTACCTAAGATATGTAAACTTAAAGATGGGAGAGGTGTACTTGGCTCAGTGTTTGTCGTTCAGGCTGTGGTTGGTTGGCCCATTGCTTTTGGGATGGTGAGAAAGCAGCACATCATGGTGAAGGCATATGATGAAAGAAGCTTATGGTGTCCAAAGATTGAAAGAGAAAAAGGAGATGGAGGAGGGTCTAGGGTCCAAATACCCTACTGAAGGACATGCCCCCAGTGGCCTAGTTTCCTTTCATTAGGGTCACCCCTCAGCATCTCCTACACTTCACAATAGCACCATGGGCTGGAACCAAGCCTTCACACAGGCGCTTGGAGGACCCTTATCCAGACCACAGCATCTGTGCAATTCCTTCTTTCTTCTTGTTTCTTCAGGGTACCCTCATTACTCCCCCTTTCCCAGTGTTTTGAATTTCCTACAAAATAAAGAAGCCAGAAATGGTTGCTTGACACATAATGCTCTCATTTTCCCTCCATCCCTTTTTTCTTCTCTTCTGCTTCCTCCCCCTGTTCTACTCTTCCTCCTTTTTTCTTTCTCCCCCATTAATATCTTAAAACAGCTCTCTGCCAAACTGCCTCCTTGCAAATTGTCTTAGCTGATAAAAAAGGTTATTCTCAACTCAGTGAATTGGAGCCCAGGTTTGTCTCCAACCAAATTCCCCAATATTAACAATCTCTACCTGTAAAGAGGACCTGGCCCTGGCAGTGGCATTTTCTCCAGCTGCCCTGGGGGTGAAGAGGGGAACATACACACCAGGTAGATTGGTTGCACGCTGGATGACTGAGGCTCAGTTAAGGGCTGGGGCAAGTCTGGCTCCCTGGCACTGACTAGTTGAGGGAAAGGTGGCATCCTGCACACAACTTCCCTCTTCCTGTGTTCTCTGTGTGAAGAAAAGTACACTGAGGCATGAGCCTGGGGCTAGACGATGTCTCTGAAGCAGAGGGGCCACAAGGGAGAAGTTGGGCTTGGTTAGTCTGCCCATCCCTAAAATGAGCTGAGGCATTTTGAGGACTTTCCTGACTCTTGGAAAGGGCTACCTGCCATTTGTGATGGCAGAGCTCTAGGCTAAAGTTTGGGTGGAATAGAGCACTGTATAGAATTAAAGCACACTGTGGCCAAGTTGAGCTTTTTGTGGGAAGGCAGGGGCGGTTTAGCAGGAGAAATCAGTGAGAGAAAACCACATTGAAAGATAAAAAGCAGGACCTAGGGCAGTCACAGCAGCATTCCTTCAGGCAAACAAACTGCACACATTTTAAATGTTCATTAGTAGAATAACAGACACACCAGCCTTGATACTCCTTCTTATGAGGGAGAAGTACGCACTGGCAACAGTGTGTGACCTGAGTCATATTTTTATTAACACCATGACTCTCAAAAATGCGATTAATGAAGTAAAAAAAAAAGCAAGTTCTGGAAGAATATATATGTCAAGATTCAGTGCTAACAAGTATAAAACATGGAAAACCATCTTGTGTATGATATACTGCTGCAAGTGCATGCATAATGCCCTAATGAAGAGCGTGGTGGTTACAACCTAATTGCATTGCTGTGCTGGTGTTTGTCACACATTGCTGATGTTTTATTCTTCTGTTAGGTGGTGGATGTGTTGTGGTTCATTGAATTATCCTATATCTGCAGATTGAGGGTACCTTAAATATTTCATAGTACTTTCAAATAAATAGTGAGTTAGCTATGAAAGGAAAAACAAAAAGAGGAGCCAATAAAGGGAACTATTATCTGGATTTATTTTTGATCTATGAAGATGAATAAGATAAGAATCTTGGTAGAAAAGAAAATGTCATTTCAAGATTCATAGTGCTGGGGATATAAACACACTTCGGGAATAAACTTTTTAAAAAAATAATATATAGAAAGAGTTACATTCACAGAGAATCTCACTCATGTTCTTAATATTAAAGAGTCCAGGGAAGCAAACTTCAGGCAGCCAGCACCAGCGAGGTGTTGCCTGAGTCTTCACACAGGGGCTCAGAGGACCTGAAGTTTCCTCCACCAGGGGCTTGCACCAAGCTCAGGTTTTCCAGGCCCTCCTTGGAAAATGGAAGTGGATTGTGTGGCTTGCGTGTGGCTATGCCCACGTTCACGTGCTGGAGCTCGGTCCTCACTAAACAGTGCCCAGAGTTGGGGACCTCTAAGGGGAAGGTGGTCATTGGCACCTGTGTGCTCCTCTCACAAGAGGTCCCTCTCCTTCCCTCCCCACCCTTCCTCTCTTCTCTTCTCCTCTTGGAGGAATGGGTGCGAGGCCAGGGGTCCTGCTAGACAGGCTGGAGAGGACACAGACGTGGTTCACACAGCTCCTGCAACTCGCCTCCTTCCTCTGTGCCTCACTTTGTGCAGGACAAGTCAGCCATGAGGGCCAGTATGAGTAAGATGCCATCACTCCTGCTTAGCAGATACAGGAGGCCCGTTATGTGAACAAACCCTTTTCAGGCTGGCAGAGACAGAGATTGAACAGCCTTCCCAGACTGGTGCTGAAATTGCCATTGTTAGAGTGGTGAGAAGCAGGACTTTGCGATCCATCGTGAGAGCTTAGTGCCTTTGTTCTGGGACTGGGTTCGTTCTGTGGGCGCAGATGAAAGGACAAGCTCACAAAGCCCTCTGTCTTGTGTGCTCTCTTGTCCTTGCTCCACATGATGGCACCACAAAGCCCTTGCCAGGTGCCAGAGCCCTGCTCGCAGACCCTCCAGCCTCAAGAGCCACAAGGCAAATAAATGTGTGCTGTTTATATAAACTATCCACGCTGAGCAATTTTGTTACTGCAGCAGAGAGTAGCTCAGCAACTTCCTGTCTCCTGTCAGATGCTGCAGCGTCTAAGATGCCTCCACTCCAGCTCCAGGTCCCCGTCGGTCTGGGCTTGCACAGTGCAGCCCCCGGGGAGGAAGGAGACAGCCCTCACACTCGTGCCCACTGAGCTCCCCCACACACACAGAGGCCAGCTCTTCCCTGCGCATAGGGAGTGGGGCCCTGCCTTGCCGACAAATTGGATTTCCTTCCATCATGCTCCGGTCTTGTCTGCAGACAGATCACATGGATGGGGGGCAAAAATGGAGTTCCATTCTCTCTTCCCTTCCACATATTCATTTATAATCATTATAATATAAGTGTCAAGGGGAAATGCACAGAGCCTCTACCACTCTTGCTATCTCAGGAAATTTTCTCAACTTTCTAGGTTTTCTCTTTCGTTTGCTTAAAAATACATTAACCCACTAGATGATGTATACAAAGTGCCCAGCATATAATACTGTATGATACTTATGTATCATATGTTGGTGTTTCTTATATGCCCACTCCCAGAACACATGGATGGATTGACCCACACTGCTCCAAGGAAACTGTGTTAGTCACCTCTCCATGACTGGGACAAGATACCCACGAATTGCAGTTTAAAGGAGAAAGATTTCTTCAGCTCATGGTTTAAGAGAATTCAGTCCACGGTCAACTGATGCCATTATCATCATTAATACGATTAAACAAAATATTGTGGCCAGGAAAAAAAGACTGTGTGTGTGTGTGTGTGTGTGTGTGTGTGAGAGAGAGAGAGAGACAGACAGACAGAGAGATAGGCAGGCAGGCAGGTAGACAGAGACAGAGAGAAACAGAGACAGACACAGAGAGATTTACTTTTTCCAACAAGCTCCACTCCCCAGAGTTTCCACTATCTGCCAACTGTCCATCCAATTATGAATCCATCAAAAGATTAATCCACAGATGAGGATCCAGTCACCTTTCCGAAAACTCCACCTCTGAACACTGCTGCATTAGGGACTAATCCTTCAACATGTGAGCTTTTGGGGAACATTCTATACACAAACTATAACTGAACCACACATTCCACTAGGTCTATGTGTTTCCTTTCCAAATGTCACAGTAATAAGTGTATCTTGGAGAGGTGTGTGGAGGTGTCCATCGTCAGGCTCTCTGGGGGCTGCTGTGAACTTGCCCGACAGTGCACTCATGTCTGAATGCTCTTGGTCCAGGGTGGGTGCTCGGATGACCTTGCTCCAGGAGTGGTTTGGCACAACTAGTTTAGAACCCTCCCGCTTCTGAGAAGTATCCCTAGCTCTTCCCACCCCCGAGGCCTGACATGCATGGAAAGATGGGAGGAAAGCAAAGCAACTGAACGTGGTTCTCAGACAGTGGATGGGTGGCAGCTCCCACAGAGAAAGGAGAGGAGCCATGTCACGTCAGGGAGACTCTTGAACTGTGCTTGGAAGCCCACAGCACTGAGATGGAAGGCAGTAAGGACTCCAAATGAGCAAATGTTTGGGTACGAGGCTGCCAGAACAAAGCTGCCTGCGCGGTTGTCCCAGTCCCTGTTCTGCTCGAGTCACACATGTGCTAAGAGGCTTTTGGCTCTGTGCGACTGGTAGACATCGGTTGACAGATTTGGGATCTGATAAGAGGCTGTTGATTTCATTCGTTTGTGCAGTGTCGGAGATGAATTTTAACAGTTAAAATTGGGAAGAAAAATTTTTAAAAAAGAAAGTCCTAGAACTTTGCCAGCATTGCAACACTGGCTGTTTCTTGTAAAGGATTTTTTGAAACTGTCAAGTGCCAAAACTGGAGGAACATATTCATAAGGGGCTTTGCTGTCAGTTGCCTTCTGTGGGAGCCACGGGGCACACTCACAACAGAAGCAGAAGGTGTCCGCAGGGCGGCTGGCCCTTGGCAGTTGTGGGCATCACTCCCCTTGAGGTCCTTTCGTTTGTATGTATGGTCATCCCCCTGGGAGGGTCAGGAGCTCCCTTTCTCCACCAACTATGATGCAAAATTTAAAACAATTTCAATTTACCTACCTAAAGGAAGTCACTAAAGCCAACATCATGCAATCCAGAGGGATGATTGTGTCTGTGAAGTGAGGAGGGGCCCAGGTGGCCACTATAACCAATTTGCTGCCCTGAGTCTTCATTTCTCTAGGTGTCAGTCACTTTTCCACTACTGTGTCAAAATATGTGAGATAATCAGCCTAAAAAAATGAAAGGTTTATTTTGGTGTATGGCTTCAGAGGTTTGAGTCCATGATCACACGGCCCTTTTGCTTTGGACCTGCTGAGGCACAGTACATCGTGGTGAGAAAGTGCAGTAGAGAAAGCTGTTCACTTCCTGGCAGCCAGGAAACAGAGTGCAAAGAAGGGGCCAGCCTTTTGATCTCCTTTCAAGGCCACGCCCCCAGTGACCTCACTTCCTTCCACTAATCCCACTTCTTAAAGGTTCCACCACCTCTTAATAGTACTATCCGTTCCACCATGGAACCTTCAACATATGGGCCATTGGAGGATGCACCAGATCCAAACTATAACACTTTCCAAGTTGCATTTGGCTCAACACAGATTCTGTCTCCTTACTAGGAGCCAGTAGGAGATAAGATCAAACTCAGTATGTTGAAGAGATACTTATTCACCACGTTTATTGTAACACTGTTCATAGTAGCCAAGATATGGAATCAACATAAGTGCCTATCAGTGAATGAGTGGATAAAGTAAATGATAAATGTGTAAGTTGTGTGTGTATATACGTGTGTAAAAGAGGCCTCTCAGACTCACTACTGGAACAAAAGACTCAACACTTGCAACTTAAGGGTGGCTCAGAACAGGTTCTCAGATGGCCCTTTTTGAGCAGGGTGCTCTGGGGCTCTCCCCTCAAACACAAATCTTTCATTTTTGGACTCTTGAGCCAACAAAGGATGAGGTCTTGCTGATTCCTTAGATGCCCTCAAAATGTCTTTTCTATGATCCTAATTCAAATCACTTGGCATCTTTTTAATATTAATCTTTTCAGCAACCATGCTTTCCTGGTCTAAAATTTTACAGGTTCCAACTTTACAGGAATTTTCTTTCTGCAGAAGGTGAAAATTTTTAAAATTACTTGCTAGTGTCATTTGTTCTTTATTCTTAATACAGTGGTGGCTAAAAGGTTGAATCCAGACCACAGCCTGAATGTTGGGCTGCCACAAAATTTCCTCTGCCAGATTCATTAGTCTGTCTCCCTTAATCTGTGTCTCCCAAAAAGTTTCAAGACATGAGCAAATGGTAGACAAATTATCTGCCACAGCATAACTCACATGGCCTGGAGTCCAATGGCCAACGAAGTACTTGTTTCTAACTGAATCGTCTTGAACTTGATCTTTAGTGTCTGTGCTTTTATCAGATCCTGAACTTCTGAACTGTGACCAGAATTTCCCACCCAGTGTGGCTTATAGCTTCAGCTGACATCTCAAAACTTTTCTAAATTCCTCCCACAAGGCAGTTCCACTGGCTTGTCACTAAGTCACAGTCAAGTATAGTGATGACAAAGACCCAACTCCAGGTACGGGCTGGTTTCCCACCATTAACTGTCACCTCTCCTGGCTGAGAGGGGGATTTCGTTCAGTGGGCTTTAAGTGCACCACCTCCTCCAAACCTTAGCCGTGAACACATGAGGTTCTTGGGGGGGAATCTAGATATAAACCATAACAATGGCATACTATTTAGTCTTAAAAATCCTATCATTTGTAACAATGTGAATGAACCTGGAAGACATTTTGCAAAGTGAGTATTTCCAGATATTTTTTTAAAAAGGAAAAATACCACATCCTTTTATTTCTCTGTAGAACACAAAAAGTCAAACTCATAGAAACAGAAACTTGCATGGTGGAACCAGGGGGAAGGGGTAGGATAAGGAAGATGCTGATTGAAAGATAGAAATCAATTAGAAGCAATAAATCCAAGAGAGTTACTGTGCAACATGACAACTAGAGTTAATGACAATATACTGTGTTCTTGAAAACTAGAGTCAGTTTTAAGTGTTCTCACCACAGAATAAAAAGTGTGCAGTAACACATATGTTGATTAGTTTGATGTAGCCATTCCATAATGTATATATATCAAAACATTATGTTATGTACCATAAATATATACAAATTTTATTTGCTGATTTTTTAAAAAAAATGTGAATGTTATTTCAGCTAGACAGAAATAAGAAATATGAGAGCATGACTATGACCATGCATGGCATGGCATCCCGAGGCATGGTGGATGTGCTGGACCCCTGCGTGTGTGTGTGTGTGTGTGTGTGTGTGTGTGTGTGTGTGTGTGTGTGTGTGCGCGCGCGCGCACCTGCCATCTCAGCCTCCCTCCTGCCAAGCAGGGAAGCGGTGACTCCATTTACTGATCCAGGAGCGAGGCTCAGCCAGCTCATTGTAGAAGCAGAATTCCAAAGCCAGTATCCTCACAGGACTCCATCAAAGGGCCGCAGAAAGGTCAGTGAGGCACGAGCAGAGCTGACGTCCCTGGGGAAGGACAGCTCGACCTTTAGGAAAACAAGACAGGCCCTGGAAAGAGATGTCCTCGTGGGAAAATAAAGCGCAGAGAAAACTGTCCTTCTTGGTCTGGGACTGCAAAGAATTTCAAATCAGAGAAATGAAGCCCAGAGAAGAAAGTAGAAGACCCGGGAGCTGCTCTCTGACAGGACACCATGGATCTGGCAAGGGGTGGGTGAGGCTGAGTGTTATCTGCAGTGATGAAACGCAGCAGCCGGCGGTCATGAAATATTTATGAATGGGGAGCCAATGCTGCATTCTGCAGTGCAGCATAGGGAAAGCAAAGTTTCAGGAACACTGTAATAGCAAAACCCTCCATTAATTATCGGAAGCAAGCTGGAACACCAGTTCCTATGGCAACGGGGTCCCCAATGGATTTTGTGCTTTTTTTTAAAAGCTGCTCCCATTTACCGTGGTACATTGCATTTGTTTTCCACGAGAGGTTTTGTGCTTGTGCTTTGCAAATGAATTTATCCGGTCCTGCCAGTGGCTGGAGCTGGGGTGCAGATGATAGGCCAGGGCCTGGGGAAACTCATGGGTTACATAACTTAGAGCTAAAGTCTGCATAAGGACGAACAGTGGTAGGTCAAGAGGGTTGGGCAGGAGGGATGAAGGGACAGCCAGAAAGCGTGGTTAACTGGGGGCTATTTCAGCCCCCTAATCATAGCCTTTGAAATCTGAGCTCTCCTCCTGGGAAGAGTCCTTTGACCAGGTCAGGTGCTTGGGTACTGAGCCTGCTGCAGCCACAGAGCAGTCCATTTCCTGCACGTGACACTCTGGCAGAGATGTGGGGAGGAACTGTGGCCTGGTCTCCCATAAGGAGTGAGTGGGCTGCAGCTCCCGTAGGCCGATTCTCCGCTGTTAACTGTCGCCTCTCATGCCTCAGAGCGAGATTTTGCTTGGTGGGCTTTAAGTGCAGTTGGTTGCTCCAGAAGAGCTATTTGGTGGTTGCCTGGCTGTGTGAACAGACTCAGAGCCCCTCTGGGGCAGTTAGGAAGGTCAGCAATGGCACCTTGTCTCAACAAATGGTCCTGATGATTCGGAGCCACAGCCTGCTGCTCACATGGGATGAGAGTCTGCATTCTCTCAGGCTGAGGACGTCGGGTCTCCTTGGGGCCTCACTAGGAGTGTGAGGATCCTGCTAAATAGCACAAGATAAAGACAGTCAGTCTTGGGGGCAGACCATAGAGGTCTCCAACCCACAGGCCCAGGACAGACCCCGAGTGAATCCCTGCTCTCCAGAAGTTCTTCTCTGGCTCTGCTGACCTTTCTGGGACTCACGTGCGAGCAGGTCGAGGAGGATGTGGGGAAGAACGAAGTGGGGTGTGTGCGCATGTCTGTGCGTGCAGTTCCCCTGAAGTGGCAGGAACATGGCTCCTGCATGTGCAGCCCTTCCACCTCCAGAGAGAGGATGTGTGCAGGAACAGGGGCCATGGGGACGCCTTTCCTGTGTCCCCTGACCTTTGAATTTAAACTTCATTCGCAGGGCAGACCTGCAAACTTGGCCCCTTCCTCCTTGACATGGTACAAGGAGCGACTGAGGATGCATATGAGCAGGAGCAGGACCAGACCTGTCCTTTGTGCCATGCACTGCCACAGCTTTGTGGTCATCGCCTCTTCAGCTCCCTGCAAGAGAATCACCTCCCTCGATTCACAGCGAGGAAGCGGAGGTTCAGAGAGGAAGCCGTGTACCAGCTGCGTGGCTTCTGAGAGGCAGAGCTGGGCCCAGAACCTGCTGTCCCTGTCCCCACAGCCTGCGCTGGCTCCTCACAAGCCAGGCCCACCATGGGCTCCGGACTGGAGAGGAGGCACAGTGTGACCCAAGGGTTCCCAGGGAAGTGTCAGAACCTCTGGGCAGGGTGACTGGCATCTGAGGGTGGTCTGCACACGTTCCTGCATTGGGAACTCCACCTGCATGTCCTGGCAGTGCCAGGAGGTGGGGCCGGGAATGCGATGAAGGTCAGAGGGGTTGTGTGGCAGGTGTGGCGTTACAGGAAGAGGGAGAGACCTGAGCTAGCAGCTCACTCTATCTCTCAGGGGATGCCCTGTGCCGTGTCACAGAGCAGCAAGAAGCCTCACTACGTGCCCAGCAGATGTGGGCACCACACTCCAGGACCTGCAAACCAACTTCTATTCTTTATGAATTACGTGGCCCCAGGTATTTTGTTATAGCAACAGCAAGTGGAGCAAGACAGGATTTCATCCATTGTCCTTAAAATACCGACTTCTGTGTCTACTTTTGGAAGCTTTAATTTGCTCAGCGGCACATTTATCGGACTGACAGATCAATACACATTCCCATTGTTGAGCACAGGCTCACGCCTACGTTGCTGATGCTGGAAATGAGTAGAAAGCTCACAGTTTGGTGTTGGCGGTAAGGAGCTGAAGTCCCCAGAGCTCCTCGTGGCCAGGGAAGGCTGCTCCCTCAGGTGGCCTCGGTCTCCTTTGCAGTTTAATTTGCTCCCAAGAGCTGTCAAGGCGCTGATCACCAGCCCTGCTGAGTCCTCTGTGTTTCTGTAAAAGAAGCTGTGTTCACCAGATCGGTGAGCTCAGGTCTCATGCTTGCGGAGGGGAGATGAGCGGAGTGAGGGCCACACACCCAGACCCACAGGCTCTGCGCAGGGGCTGGAGCCCCACGAGTGTTCTTTGACTGCTTCTGGGTAGGTGTGGGGTGTGTCAGGGCTAGTGGGGGGACAGAGTCTCCTCCACATCTCCCAGAGAGGCTCCTCTCTGCCCTCATCTGCAAGCTTCAGAGCCTGCCCACAGCACGCAATACCAGGAAGAACCCAGACCCGGCACAGCGCCCACTATGGCAAGCCAGGGGGTGCTCACATCTGCCCCAACTGCCGCTTAGCCTGAGGCAGGGCTGCTAGCTCAGGAGACCCCTTGTGCTCTCCATCCCCCCCTCCACCATCCAGAGTTTTACCTGACTTCTGACTCCTGCTTCTCCAGCCTGAAAGTGCAAGATGGCGCCCATCCTCAACCCACCTGGAAACAGCATCTACTGCACCCAATAACGCCAGACCGAGCCAGGTCTGAAGAGGTGGCAGAGCCCGTGGTTAGCCCAGGACACTGGCTTCTCTTCGAGCACCCCTGCGTGCTCCTGTGCATTCATTGGGTCACTTCCTTGTGCTTGAAAGATGAGGATAGTGACAATCTTCCATCTTATTAGAGTCTGAGGAAACTACAGGGGCCGTTCACATTAGTGCTCCAGACAGAGCCGGGCTCATAAGCAGTGCTCAGTGAACGCCAGCACTGCCAGCAGCAGGGCCTCTGGCACAAAGGTGCTCGCACTGCCAGGCTCCTTGGAGGATCACCGTGGAGTTGTTCTGCCTGCCCTGCAAAGGTGACACTATTGATTTCTTAGTATAGAAGAGACACTATTGGTTTCTTAGTATAGAAGAGATAGCATACAAGAGGCTGAGCCGCACCTCCAAGGTCGCCGAGTTGTAGCATGGCTCAGTGCCCTGTGCTAAACACGGAGCTCACACTGAGGTGGCCACAGAGACCGGGGAATCTCAAGTGGGTTCTCCGTGGTGCGGCTCCCTGCTGCATCGGCTGCCCAGGATTGCTTAGGTCTCGGAAGTCAACAGCTGCTTTTAGCGGTGCTGGGCCTGTGCGGGTCACATACACCCTGCCCACCCCCGGGACTCAAGGGGAAAGAGTGACCCTACCTGTGAATTTGCCTTTGTTTTTTGAGACAGGGTCTCCCTGGGTAGGAGAGTAGGACAGGACTCCCTGGGTCTCCCTGGAACTCACTGTGTAGCCCAGCTGGCCTTGAACTTGCAGTGATCTTCCTATCTTGGTCCTCTAATGGCTGGGGTTGCAGGTGCATGCCATCACAACTGGCTTTGCCTTCGGGTCTTCTTAATTGGGCCCTGAGTTTTCTGGTCTGAAGGAAAGATGACACCTCAGCCAGGGGTCCCAGGTACAAGCTGCCGACCTGCTCGTGCGCTTCAGCCTCTCTGAGCCCAGCCTCTCATTCATAAAGTGGGGATGAACTTGTGCGAGCATGTGCAGAGACTCCGGAGCGAGGGAGGCCTGTGACTCAGGAAGCCTGGAGACACCTCCAGGGGTGGACAGCTGTGGAAGAGCGCTGAGGTGTGGGGCAGGCACGAGGCAGTGGAGGGTCTGCAGCCAGGGTCTGTGCTTCACATGGAGGCCCTGCAGGCGCCCAGGCCCTGCTGCCCACGAATGTGGCTCAAGACCTGGGGCTCATCTGGGTGCCCTCTGGGATGCTGTGGGGACTGCCCTGGACCACTGCCCCCACCAAGGCTGGTGGTAGCCACAGCCTTGCTGCCATGGCCAGGGGTTGACAGCGAGGTTGGGAAGGCCGGTCACACGGGAAGGAGCGCTCATCTTTCATGCTGACCATCAGAATCTGCGTGCGTGTGCGTGTGTGGCAGAGAGGGAGAATATGGGGCCCTGAGTTTTCTGCGATCTCTTCCACTTGCTCAGTTGTGTGATCTTGGGCAAGTCACTTACCCTCTCTGGGCTCAATCCTTCATTGGTAATAAGGATGCTCCGGTTACTTTGCACACTTGTCAGCACTTACTGTTGTTTGTGTTTTAAAATTTACCATTCTGATGGGAATCTATTGATGTCAGATTATGGCTTTAACTTGCATTTGACTGATGCTAGTCATATTGACTGTGGCCAATTAGATAACTTTTTAAAAATATATATATATTCAAAGATTATGTCCGTTTTTCCTACTTGGTTACATCTGTCTTACTCTTGTCACTTTGTTAGCATCCTAGGAGGACAATTTCTTTGAAGGCAGGAGACCCTTTTGTAGTGGGAATAATATCTGTGTCTGCGTTTAGAACTCCACCTCCTCGGTTTCTTACCAGCAAGCCGCTGGGTGCATCCAAATGCCCCCGTAAGGTAAACGCCGACTTTCCCAGGTATAGACCCTCTCAGAAAGCCCCAGAGATGGCTGTACTCCCCTCTGGTCCACTCAGGCTGGTCTCACAAGGGAATCATGGGCAGGAGGCCGAGGCATAAAATGCCTGGTGGACAGTGAGGAAGATCGTGAATGGGGGAGGAAGGAGGGTTCATGTGCTGCGCTTGGGCTGCTCCGTCCTTGGACGCCACCGGAGCCACCGAGAGGAGAGGTCGTCTGGGAGGAGCAGATCGAGGACGAGGACAAGCACGAGTCTGCAGAACCAGGGCCCACTCAGCCGAGGAAGGCGCTTTAGCTTCTCTTGGAACATCGGGACTGATGTGCCCCGCAGCGCGGCCTGACTCGGCCTCGCCAGCTCTCACCAGAGTCCACGCTTCAGAGACTGGACCATCCACCGCAGAGCGCCACAAGGCAGAACCCCAGCCACTGTGGAGACATGTCCCCTATATTTTCATGCTCTGTGGTTGATATAGCAGAATAGACCCACTTATCCTTAGTAAGATTAAAATGAAACCCAGGAAAATTCTTGGCTTTCATTTATTCAATAAGTTTTTACCAGCTACCAGCTGCATGCTAGATAACATGCTAGAAAATAAAGAAATAAATCACACACTGTTTTCCCCTCAGGAAGCTCACAATATTGTGGAGGAAATAAAAAGTAAATAATTAATTCCAAGATAATATGATGTTTATAAGTCAGAGAGTTGCAGAGCGTTGACAGAAATGGGGACCTAGCTGATGGCTGAGGAAAGGAACTGGAAGGAATGAAAAGTCCTCAAAGTTCAATTTTATTTCCTTTCATCCTCTGCAAAAGGGATATATTTAAATAAAGTTAGGATTTACACAGTGCCACCATACATCAGAGAAGGAGGAAAAGACATCCAATTTTCTCTCCTGTATACGAAGGACCTTCTGGCCTCTGGACTTACATTAACAAACATTTCTTTTGTTTCCATTTTAAACATGAATTCGTGCAAGTTAATTAAGATGATGTAAAATGTGACCTTGTGTGAATTAATTAATGTTAATGCAATGATCTTCTTGTCTTCCCTATTCTTCACCTGTAGAAGCCCAAGAAAACAGCTGCCATCTTCACAAAGGAAGCACTGTTTTCAATGTCTTACCCCTGCTGGAAGCCATAGGAATGGGAAGATATAAAAATAAAGGCAGAGATAAACCTGAGGATTTGTTACACAGTAATGCAGTAGAGATTCCTCTAAAAGAAAGAAGGCTAAGAGGAGTGGGATCATAAGGGAAGTGGGGAAAAGCAGGCAGTATAAATTAAGAGTCTACATAAACAACTAGGAGCCACTATGTGAGGTGTTTTAGGAGTTAGAAACTCTGTGCAGTTCTTGAGGATAATTCCACATGTGAGGAAATATCAGTTGAATCAGTTGAGATGCCTTCGGCTGCAAGTAATAGAGGCCTAATTCAACATGACTGGAGCAAGTAAATGGTTACTGTCCCACATCTGAAGTCCAGTGGGATGGCAGTTTCAGGACTGACGAATTCACCAGCTCATCCATGTCTCAGAGATCAAGGTTACTGATATCTTTCTTCTCTGCCATCCTACATGTTTTGATGAGACTTCTAGCCTGTTATTCTAATGGACCCAAATAACTTATTTTGTTTCACGAACAACACACAGACCCTAAGCCCAAATGTAGAAAAGCAAACATTCTGTTCCTGTTTGAGCAAGAACAATATTTGTAGAAGATTCATTTTCATATTGTCTACTTCCACTGACCCAGCTGCATCCCATGTTTACACCTCTAGCCAATCACTGGCAGGAGAAATCATCCCATTGAATTTTGCTTAGAGCATGGCTTCTGACTCTTATGCAGGGGACCCATGTATCCTTCCCTAAAGGACATGGTAACTTGGACAAGGATAAGTGAAATCAAAGATCTATCTACCAGGACATGGAAGATCAAATGGAAGGCAACCAACATGTCCATCTGAAGCAAGAGCCCTTCACTTTCTCTCTTTGATTGGAGAGGCACAGCCTTGGGGATGTGGAGATTGTCCTTTGTGCCATCTCATTTCTTTCCTTTGCCAGTGAATAGCCAATAAAATCATTTCAGAAAAATGTGCAAAATGTAATGAAGAGGCGACAACTGGGGATCAGACTACCTCTGACCATGAAGGAAAGCCACTAACAAGCTTGTGTAGCACCTGGAAGCTAGCTTCTGATGTGTGGACCCAGTGCTCCCTGGGACATTCCTTTGTACTCAGCATCCTTCCCAAAGGACCAGTTGTTTCCATATCCTCCTCCCTACCCCATGGAAACATGAAATAAATTCACTCAAAGTCTATGTGACCAGTCATAACAGAACAGAGATCAAAAAGTAAACTTTTAATTCCAGCTCTTCTTGCTTTTAAATCATTTCGAGCTTTAATTTTTTCATCTATAAAATGAGAATAATAATGCTATCTGTTATGGTTAGCTTTGGGGTTTCCCCCCAAAACCTCATGTGTTTGGAAGGTGACTGAGTTATGGGAACTCTACGTTCACTGGTGGGTTACTTCACTGACGACTGCAGAGCTGAGTTGCTGCAAGGAGGTGGGGCCTGGCTGGAGACAGATCACTGGAGGTATGACCTGTTCAGGTGTATCTTCCTCCCTGGTTCCTCCCTTTGCTCTCTGCTTCCTGGCCAGCACAAGATGAGCAACGTTTTGCTCACCAAGCCCCTCTTCCATACCATCCTTGGAACTGCCTGACCATGGACTTCAGTTGTTAAAAACTGCAAGCCAATGTAAACCACTCCTCTTTTAAGTTGTGGGTGTCAGGTATTTTGTCCCAGTGATGAGAAAAGTGACTAAGACATAACTTGGTACCAGAAATGAGGTCTTTGATATGGCTATACTTAATCATGTGGCTTAGAAGCTTTGGGAACTGGTTTGCAGGAGGATTTTGGTAAGGTTGGAGATCGCAGGTAGAAAAACCCAAAAATGTTGTAAGCCAAGCTTGATGGGCAATTATAGTTGAAGCTCAAAATATCAGAATGCTGATAGAAATACAAACAATAAAGGTGAAGCTAAAGAAGTTCAGTTGGCAGCAAGTATGATTGGCAGTTACGCTAGAGGCCATGTATATTATGCTTTGGCAGAAAATTTGTCTACATTTTTCCCATATCCTGAGATTTTACAGAAGAGTAAGATTAATAATAGTGGACCAATTAATCAGGCACAGGAAATTTCAAAGTAGCTCAGGCTGTAGTATGGAAACTTCTAACTGTTTTTGGTCAGGCGTACAGTGAGAATCAGGAGCAAAAATCTCACTCAAAACGTTTAGAGCTTCATCAGAAAGGAAGGAGTTAAAAATTTGGAGCAAAGGAGAGCATGATTCCTGAAACAATTATCATTGAAAATAAGCCAATAGCAAAGATGGCTTGAGGACATCTGAGGAATCAGTAGACCTCATGCTTCTTTGGCTCAAGCGTAAGAAAGGATATATGCAAATTCATTTTTAAACACTTTGCTTTGAAAAGAGAGCTTAGGGCACCTTGATCAACAAGGGCCACCTGGGGAATTGATTGAATCCATCTAAGGATTTTGCTCATAGTTTCTCACTATCCAGCCACTGAGAGGTTTCTGCTGCCATTATCTACAGGGCTCAGTTAACTACTCAAGTGGTTGGCAGGTCTTGGCATCATCCCCATGGAGCTGGTTTCATGGTTAAGCAGAATGTGGCATCAAGAAAGCTTCCACAGAGATTTCAGAAGCCCAGGAAAGTCAGGCAGTGTCCCCCTGACACCAGAAGTACGTTGGAAACCCTGGGGAGTTGGCGATGTCAGGAATAGTGATTGTCTGCTGAGGAAAGCTACATGCTGTGAACAAAGCTACCTCAATAGACAGTGAGGGCTGCAACAAGAAATGCCCTTCCTAGCCTCTTGCAGGTCACATCTCCAAGCTTCCCTTGGATGCTGGACACAGAACTACATTAATAATGTTAGCCCTGATGGGTTTGGTCTTGCTTTGTACCATTCCTTTCTAACCCTTTTCTGTTGAATTTCAGCCATACTTAACTTTCTCTTTGATTTTACAAGGTCTCCCAGCTGAGTTCACCAAGCTTCTCCCAAAAGACGTTGGACTCAGACTTTTCACTAGTGCTAGAACTGTTAAAACTTTGGGAACTTTTAGAGATGACAATGTATTTTGTATAAAGAGATGGATATGAATCTTTTGGGAGCCAAGGGAAGAATGTTATGGTTTTGATCTGGTGTTCTCTAAAGCCTCATGTGTTAGGAAGGTGATGCTTTGTATCCATGAGTGGCTTAGTGTACTGATTAGTTCGTTGCTCACTTGCTGCTGGTAGATGGGGCCTGGTTAGAGGCATGTCGCTGGGGGTGTGAGCTGGAAGGGTGTCTCTCCCATCCCCTTGCTATTTCTTAACCACCCTGCCATTTGCAGCTTTTTGTCCACTAAGCTCCTCTTTCATGATATGTCTGGATCCAGCTAATGGTGGACTAAAATACCTCAAAATTGAACTAAATTAAACCTTGTTTTAAATTGAGGATGTCACCCAAGAAAAGTGACTAAGACACTAACCAGTAAGTTGTTGC
Source organism: Petromus typicus (assembly GCA_004026965.1). Taxonomy (NCBI): domain Eukaryota; kingdom Metazoa; phylum Chordata; class Mammalia; order Rodentia; family Petromuridae; genus Petromus; species Petromus typicus. Next base: position 14,497 of record PVIR01009470.1, on the reverse strand, counting down.
TGCTCTGATTATTCATTATTATTATATTAGAACATGCTAACTGCTAAATTTAAAACCTTAGTGGATCAATAAAAGTTTCTTTTTAACAGAGTACATGTAGCTGACTCTGATCAGGTGATTCTATTAATGACCAAAGGACTTGAGGAGCCCACCCTTCCATTTTGGGGTGCTGTTGTCTTTAATGGATGGTCTTTAAGGTTTTTGAAGGAAAGTTATGGCTGCTCTAACTGGACTTAGAAGTAGTTCTTTGTTAAGAACTGTCATCAACCTGGATAGATCCAAGAGGCCTGGAATAGACAACTTTGCCTTGTGTCCAGATAGAAATGTGGTGAGCATCACGCTAGTCTTTGCCCCATGATTATAATTTTGTCACTATTATCATCAGTATCATGTGTTGCAAAGACAATCATTTTTCTTCATGAACTATGGGCCTCAACACTTCATTGATGCATGCTGTCATAATCCAGGGAAATAGATTCTGGGCTAAAATAAACCTTCATGATGGTTTGAGCTACTTCACAACCACACACTAACCAACACGAGTGAGTACGGTGAGCCCTGGTGACTTCTGGCTTTTCCACATTCTCTAGCTTGGTGTTGAGCACAGCAGGGGCTGGCTCAGAAACAGGAAGTTACTCCTGGCAGATGCTCTATTTGGTCTCATTGGTTCCCTTTCCCATCGTCATGCCCCTTGGCTCCCAGTTTGCTTTTACTACCAGTACCCAAAATTCATGCCTCTTTGGTACAGAGCTCTTTTCATGGTTCTGAAAGCTGCTTTGCTCATGTACACAGAGAGTAACAAGTACATGGAAAAGTACATCCCACTGAGAGAGCCTTTGTAGTCTGTTTATTCCTCCAACAATATACCTGATGCAAGTATTTATGAAGAAAGAAGGTTTATTCAGCTTACAATTTGGAGGTAGAAGGACATAGCACCAGGAATAGCTAAACTGCACTGAGGAGTCCATGGAAATCACAAACAGACAGAAACATGTGACAGAGGGAGAAATCACATTGCCACAGAGAGCCTGGGCTCCTACACTGCCTTAAAAGTGACCCAAGTTCCTCCCAGCAGGCTCTCCCTCCTGGCATCAGCACACCGAGAACCAAGCTTCAGCTCCTGAACCATCCAGAAACGAACTCAAACCATATGCAGACCACAGACCCCCTAATGACAGTGCTTAGCTCATGGGCAGAGGGACTCTTGGTCTCCACACACCCCTTTGGGACAGGCCAGCATGGGGCTTTTCTTGACTTTGCACCCTTCCTCAAGTTCCTTTGCCTCTCTGCCCTGCTTCCTTACTCCCTTGTGGGGACCCTGCTCAATAAACCACAGTCTCATGCATCCTTACATCAGAGTCACCTCTGGAAAAACCCCTGAGACTAGAATAGTACAGAAAGTCAGAATTTCCAGACTCTGCTGAACTACAGGGGCTGACAGGGGTCTGTAGGTCCGGTGCTACTCGCCTCTCCCTAGTTAATACATTTACACATGGAAAAGTCACGAAGGTGGGGTCTAGGCTGTGTGGAATCCCTGAGCAGCATGGGGACTGAAGAGTCCCCAGGGCTCGTTGGCCCACTTCTGGTGCTTCAAAGCCTTGGGAGACTGGCTCAGCCCACAGCCAGCCAGGTCATCCAAAACTGACTTTGAGTTCCCAGGGAGGGTCGCAGCTTTCAGTGGGGCTGGACTTGCTCCTCTCAGTAGGATATTTATATTGTGAATTCAGGGAGTTTGGGCTACAGAATATGAATTTCTGAAGGTTCCTGCTGAGATCACGCACTGTCACTCAGCCTGTGTGGACCACGTGGAAAGATGCTCCTTTCTCTTTCACCTCAACAGGTAGTCAGTTCTGTTTAGCTCTGATTTCACTGAACACCTGAGGAGATCAGCAAGCACCCACCTCAGAGTGGGCTTGATGAGGTATGTGCCAGGCTGAAGCTTAGGCCGCTTTAGGGGTGACTGTGGCCTTAGTCACTGTGATGAACCCCACAAGGTGCTAGCCAGATCCTCATCCATCAGGTCTTGCTGTCCAGCATCAGGAAGGACTTTCACCACCTATGTTGGCATGAGCTACAGAAAAAGGGCCTTACCCATTGTCGTCTATTCTGTACAGAGCTCCAGTCTAATGACTGGCCCATCTATGGGCAGGAAGATGCAGTCACCTCAGCCCAACTGAGGAGCCCCCAGCTCCCAGCCCTGTCACCACGGGGCTGACAGGAGGATCCTGAGACTGGGCTCAGTTTCTTTTTCTTATGCAGCTCTTAACTCCAAGAAGCCCACTTCGGAGTGTGCTGTCAAAGGCACCCAGGAGACCATCATCACATTTCCTCCCCCAACAGCTACGACTTCCTGAAGGCAGCAGGGCTGAGTACAAAGCAGCCACTTCCATCTGGGCCCAGCTCTCTGCCTGTTTTCATACCCCCTGGGGAAATGTCTAGTCCAGACCGAGAGAAGGTAAAGCCTGTAAGACACCATCTGAGGATGAGGCAATGGCCAAGGCCACTTCATTTCAATGCACACAAGGGGGTAACGTGGCCTTTGCTGTCTTCACAGGGGCAGACATCCAGCCTCAGTGCAAGACCATGTTGCCTCCCTCACATGGAGACCCTTGGCAAGGCCTAAGACTCAGCATTCAAAAGCACTTGTAATTCATCTTCTCCCCTCGCTTTCCTCTGCCTCCACCCCAGACAAAGCAATAGCTGTCTTGTTGTTGGACTGTATGTACTTTATCTCTTAGTAATTCATGGTCTGTACTAAGGTCAGAATAACTCTTTCAATAATTATGTTTTTCTCCACTAAGATCTCTTGCAGGTTTTTTTCATAACTACTACTTTTGATTCATAACCATCCTCACTCATTTGATATGGAGATTCCTCCCTTATCTCTCCAAGATAGTAAACATATGGATGTTCGGTTTCTTTCTTGATTGGACTATTAGCCCAGTTTCCTCAGTTGTACGTTCTTTTTATTGAGTGTGTTGATTTCCTGTTCCCAGACTAAGCAGCCCCAGTTATCTGATGGATTTAGGCTATGCGTAAATCTCTGTATTTGCCATTCATTGTGAAATGACAGCAGGATTTCAGGACAGCGCTTGAGACTGGGCAGCACTTGCCACCGGGAAGAGAGCTCACTGTCCTGTCTGCCTGTGCAAACTGCCTCTTCCTCCTGAGTGTGATCGGCTTTGACACTGTGAAGCATCCCTACCTGACCCGGAAGTCCTCGGCACTGTGCAAACAGCAGATCATTGCTCAATGTATTCCTCACAAAAGCAGTTAATATTTACTTGTTTATAACTGACCTCTACTTAGCAGAGGCCAGGTCTATCTGGGTCACCACTGGGTACCCAGCTCTCAGTGCTGCACTTGACAGATGCATATTTCAAGAAATGCTTATTTAATAATGTTTCGCTTCCATATGAGATTTCATCTAAAGAAAATCTTTAGCTGGTTGGAAAGCAGCTTCAGGAGAGGAGGACTCCCTAGCAATGAGCAGAGGCCTTGTGCTTCCCCTGACACCTGTGGGTAAAGGCTCTTGCAGGGTTTTCTGGGGGACGTCCCTCTGCAGAGGAGGCTGCAGCATTGCTGCCTCCCGGGCTCCCTCTGGAGCCTGACATCTCCTCCTGACAGCTGCAGCTCATCTCCCCCCAGCTCTGTCCTTTCTCTCGCCCGTGCTGGCAGATGTGGAGCCTGTGGAAGCTGCTGCAGGATGGCTCTGGAGGAGCCTCATATCAGTGCTGGGTCCTGGGGGGCTCTGCAGGCAGGCGGCAGAGGGAAGGAGGAGGGAGGGCTTGGTGCTGCGCCTTTTTGGGGTCATCCTGGGCATTCTCCAGTGTGACGGGCCATCCGCACGCGTCTATCCCTTCCTCTGATGGGGCAACAGCTGCAGTAGGTAAGGGCCCTTGCAGAAGAGAGGATGCTGTGGCCAGAGGGGAGGAGGGGGCTTCAGAGAGCTCAGCTGAGCCCTTCCTGGTCTTACATGGGTGGGAACTGTGTCAGAGCACAGAGCACGTGTCCAAGGTCACACACAGGCAGTGACACGGGGAGCGAAGACTTCCCAGGGCTCCGGGGTGCACCAGACCTCCCCCTCCTTCTCCCTCTCTCACCCCCGCCTCCCTCTGCCCCTCCCTCCCTCTTGCCTCTGCTCTTTCTTATTCTCAAGCCTCCGCATATCATGTCAGCCATGTGCTACAGCTGAATGGACACCTGTGGGTCGCCAGCCCTCGCCCCTGCCCACCACCGTGGGGTTCGCAAGGCCGCTTGGGGCCGAAGCTCTCCCTGGCCTCTGCTCACGTGGCTGTCACTGGACCAATGCTTCCTCTGTAACATCAGGCAGAGTTGGGGGCTGTCATATAGAGACCAGAAGTGACCTTCTGCCAGGCTGCCACTGCGCAGGCTCCCCGCGTCTCTCCGGGTGCTGGACCTGCACTAAACTTCTGTGAGCTCAAGAGCCTGGTTCCCAGACCCAGGGCTGTGTGCTGGGATGAGGGCCTTGAGGTTCCCACCGGGCCAGCTTTGCCTGCACCCTTTCCCGCCTCCCGCCCTGGTGCTGGACCCCACCTCTTCACCCCCAGAGCAATACCATCATCCTACCCGGCTCTTCCCGCTCCCTGCTGCCGGCCCTGGAACACCTAGGACACAATCTCTCACCAGCCCTGCCCTGCTGTTGTCAGGGTCTCCATACTGGGCTGTCCAGATCTGTCCATCGGGGTTCCCGCCTAGGTGTGAAGGGGAAGGTGAGAGGCTGAGCTGGTTGGTTTACCTGCCTAAGCTGCTCTGTCTCTCCTGCTATCATCTCGCCCTGTTTGGCACCAAAGGTGACTTCCCCACCCCCATAACCAGGGCCTGGCCTGGGCAGACCCCAAGATGGGTGGGTTCCAGGGAAGGAGGCCTTCTGAGTTTTGCTGACCGGCTGGGGACTCCAGGATGACCTGTCCCGTATAGTGTGGGCGACAGGCACACGGATAGAGCTGTGGGAGACGAGCACCACCTCCTGCGCACACCCTAGAACTCTGTGACCAGCTTGAGGCTCTGAGCGACCCTGGAGTAAGAAGCATGAACTGTAAAACGGTAAAATCAAAATATAGCCGGGAGCGGCTCTCTCCGCTGACTCCAAAGTTCCCCAGCGGTCTGGGCGGAAGCGGGGTGAAGGGGGTCCTGCGTCTGCACTGGGTTCAGAAATGTCACCTTTCCAGTCCTCCCCGAAGGCTCTTCGCTCTGGCGCCCCGCATCAGGCCCGCGCTCGCCCGCCCATTTGGGGCCGTCCCTCCCTCTCCCTGGGTTTTGTTTATGCAGTTTTGCAGTTAGTTCTTAAAAAACTAATAAATAGTTGGGGCTGGGAGCCGGAGCTGACCAATGGGGCGGCGGGCTGCAGCATTACAGCATCAGCGAGGCCGCCCATTGGCTGCTTGGCCCTGAGGAGATGGGCGCCCCCTCCCCGCGCTCCCGCTTGTGCGGCTGATGCCCTTGGCGGTGGGCCGAGCTTGCCTGCAGCCCAGCCAGCCTCGGCTCTGCAGCTGCTGCCGCAGCCTGTTGCGGAGCACGTCCAGGTGCCACAGTGCATTTGTGCCCACTGGGGGCGAAGGTGCCAGGTGTGTTGTGTGGTGAGGAGTGACCCTTGCTTCCAAGCCCGGTCCCTGGGCACTATAGAGACTTCCCTATCCACATCCAAAACGCTTTCTGTGTCCACCCTGGCTGTGCCGCGCCACCTCCGGTGACACTTATACTGTTACATCAATGCTGATGTTTAGCTGGGTGCGGGGAGGGGGGGGTTTCGGGCAGGAGGGGCTCATTTGCAGTCCCCTCCTCAGGGGAGGCCCGCGTTCATCTTCCAGAGAGTGACCTGGAGCAGGGAGGGCCTGTCACGTCCTTCTCTCTCCTGTTGGCCACAATGGAGATGTGACTGTTACCTGGAGCATGAGCAGCCAAATGGGCCTACGAGGTAGCACACTAAGGATTGTGGGGCGGAAACAAGGAAGGGGCCTGGGTCCCCGATGCTTTTGAAGGCATTATCCCAGGCCCGGTTGCTCCCCTCTGCACAGACATTCTCTCCCTGAGGGTCATCAGGTACTTTTTCAGTGATGTGAGGTATCTTTATGGGTTATCTGGTGATATTCACTGGGATTTTCCAGAAAACTGCACAGTGGGTGTGTGCATGTGAAGGGAGAGATGGGTTTTAGGGCTTCAGCTTATGGCTTTTGGCTGCAGGTCTGCAGTCCACAGACTGCAGAGCAAGGCTGGTGTTGCAGCTGAGCCTGAAGGCAGAAGCCTTTCCTTGGGGGAGCTCCATCCTCTTTTAAGGCCATCAACTGATTGGACGAGGCCCACCTAGTCCAAGTCTGCTGACCCATAAACACCTTTCGGAACTTGTATTTATATGGCTGCTATGAACTGAATTTTGTGTCTCCTTACTCTCATTTCTTTTTTTTTTTTTTTTTTGAGACAGGGTCTCACTTTTTTATGGTTCAGGCTGGCCCTGAGCTCAGCCTCCAACTCACATCACAGCAATCTTCCTGCCTCTGCCTCCTGAGTGCTGGGATTACAGGCGTGAGCCACCACGCCCGGCACTGTGGCATGTGGTACTGGTTGTTGCTGGGGTGAGTCTCCATGCCCAGTATTGTATGCGGTTGCCGGGAAATTGAACCCGGGCCCGTGCGTTTGCAAGACAGGCGCTGGAACCACTGAGCTAACTCCCCGGCCCCCTTACTCTCATTTCTATGCTGAGGCTGTAGTGCCGAGTGCTGACTTGGAGAAAAGGCCTTTAAAGAAAGAATGAAGCTAAAGTGAGGCTTTTAAGATGCCCCAATCCATTCTGATCAGGGCCTTTTTAAGGAGAAAGGATTGGGGTGCACACAGACTCCAGGGACACTGGGTACAAACAGCCTCTGAGAGAAGACACTGCATAGAGTGCAGAGTTGGAGAGAGAGGCCTCCAGAGACACCAGCCCTCTGCACCTTGGTCTCTCACTTCCGGCCCCCAGCGCTGTGAAGAAATAAATTGCTGTTATTTAAGCCACACAGTCCGTGGACTTCTGTTCGCCATCCCTAGACAGCGAATGGACACAATTTGGCCAAATTGACACAGACCTTCAGCCAGTACAACAGTGCTGACCTACTGTCTGCTCATCTTCGGCCTGCATCATCTTTGGCCACATCTTCGGCAGGTTTTCTTACCATGTCATACAGCCTGGTCTTTGGATTAACTGGTGTTGGTGGATGATCGAAGGCCATGTAAGAAGAGGAGGTCACGTGTGCTGGAATTCAAGAAGATCTCTCTAGAATCAGCCGTGTGTTCAGGAGAGCAAGATCACAATCAGGAGGTCCTAAGGTTCATGCAAATACACAAAGAAAGGATGCCAAAACCATAGAGGTGGCAAATGAGGACAGAAACAGGGTAGGAGGAGGGAACGGGTTTGTGTCGATGCAGCAACGGTGTCCTAGGAGCCCTGCCTCGGCCCGTCTCACTGCGTGTCTCAGCCCCAGCTCTGCCAAGCACGCACAGCCAGGCCTCGCTCCTCTCCCTCCTTCCTTCTTCCTTAGTCGCTGTCAACATGCCAGGATAAATTTCAGAAAGGACATAGACACTCTTGAGGATCTCCTGCCACAGGAGGAAGACCCAATTGTAATTCATAGCAGACACAACTCCTATTCTGCTGGCTTGGGGTATTTCTGTATTTCTTATCATCCAGAATCTTTGAATGTCTGAGAAAAGCTTGAATGTTCACAGGGCCTTTGTATCTTGCAGAGACATCCACCTACTCTTCTAAAGGTAGATCTGCCTGGGAAGAGGCCCTGTCCCCTCCTTTCCTTCCATAAGTTAAACCCACGTCCAATCAGGGCCTCCCAGTCTCCTTTCCGGGGCCAGCAAGTAGGAAGAAAGCAGAGGGCTAGCAATGACCTGGAGCTTTAGGGCCTGCATTAGCATCTGGTCTCTTGACTTGCGCTTTTAGGCAAGTCTGTACCAATGTCTCATCATTGATGACCTGCCCCTTGCCCTGTCCCTGGGCCTTCTGCCTCTGAGTCTCAGCACCCTCTTATGACAACAGGGTCCCTAGACCTGCCATGCAGGGATGTGACAAAAAGTGGGAGAGTAAATGTGGAAGGGCCTCCCACAGTGCTTGCCTTGGAGTGGAAAATTAAATACTAGGGCATTCTGCTGCTCATTACTCTCTGTCCCTTCCCAAGTAAGTAAAATGGTGGTAGTAGCAGCAGCAAATGCGAGACATGCTCCAAAGTGCTCTTAACCAATCTCTGCTGTTGGAATGTCTGCATGTCTGTTAGTTAAAAAGTCACACTCCTCCTGTGTCAGCTCCTGGGTCTTGGGTAAAACTGCTCGTGCCTGGACCAGTTTGTTTCTGCCCCTCACTGTGTTGTTCTGATGGACTTTGCTGCTGCGTTTGTCCTGGGGAATCCACTGCCTGAGGCAGAGGCATCTCCCCCTGGTCTACTGGGTGTGACATTGGGGAGAGAAAAAGTTGTGTTCAACTCCTTAGGGCCTGGCGGGGTCTCTGGCACCTGAAGGGGAACAGCTCTTGTCTCGAAAGCCATGATCTCCTGTGCAAGCCAGAGAGCGCCTTTCTGGAGAAGTTTGTTTCTTCTGGCTCCCCACAGAAAAGCCCAAATCTCAGGGAGCCACACATTGCTGCCTGGGGACGACCTTCTGTCCTGAGGCTGCATGCCAGTGTCTGACGGGGACTCTGCAAGTTCAACATTTCTCCTGCCGTCATCACTGGCGTCCAGCAGGCACCTCTGCTTTGTGAACCTCTTCAGCCAGAGGCGATGGTTCTCATCCCGCACTTGGGAAAGAACCGCTTGGGCTGCGTCCTGCCCTCCGTTGGGGTCCGGAGCTATTTTCTGTGTGAGCCTTACCATGGCAATGGGCCCATCTTTAGTGCCCTGTTTGCCTTGCAGCAGTTGGCAGATGACCAACACCTCTCTTTCTTTCTCTCTTTTCACATCTACTCAGGGCCAAGGACCAGGCAAAGAGCTCAGCATGCATTGCCACACTTAATTTTCCCCACAGGCTCCTAGACAGGCACTACTTTAGAAGTAGGGAGCTAGAGTTCCAAGTCTTAAAGAGCTTGTGGGATTGTACCACCTGCAGAGATAGAGCCAGACCTTGTACTGATGCTGATTGCCCAAAGCTGGATCTCAGCTGTCTTCCCCATACCTGTGACTCTGCCAGAGGGATGGTCTTTGTCAGCTTCCACCTGTACATCCGGTCTGAGTGGGCTGCCTGGGGCTTGGCCGTGCAATGGCTTCCCTGGAGAGGAGGCTGCTCTGCAGCTCTGACCAGCTGTGAGGACTGCACTGGGAGCAGGGCTGTCTATTGATTGATTGAAATTGGATTTGTTGACACAAACTGCCAGCATTTCACAGTGATGAAAGAATTGCCCGCCGGCCTCATAACAAGCAGAGATTTCCCTGAGGGCCACCAGAGTGCTGGTGGGGTTCTTTTGTGAAGAGAAGAAAGCAATTAGGAGAACGAGCGAGGTTATTAGGTCTTATTGCTTCCCTCAGCTCCTGCACACATCGTGTGTTGCGTGGCCTGGGATTTCGGGCTGCTGCCCTACGTGCTGTGCATTCTGTCTGTGCCACTTTCTCGGTGTAAAGTCAGTTGGGGGACCAACATGGCTCGTGTACACCGACTCCAAAGCATATGGCGAATGCATACACAGATTTGGGTCACCAAAAGAAACCAGCAGGTGGAACCAGCGTTAGCAGACTTTAAAAATAACAACATCATTGGGGTATAAATACGAATTCACAAATGCACAAGTCACCTACATCTCTCCCCAACACTCGTGCTTTCTCCATTCCTTCTCGCATTTTGTCATATTAAAAATATTCCAGCTGCCGTGATATAAAAGATAGAATCAAGTAAGACAGCAGCTCTACACATCTGCAGATGGGACAGAGGAGCAGGGACCGGTCCTGATGACAGGCACAGCTCAGCAGCCACGCTGCAATTTGGAACATGTGCATGGTGGGGGCAGGTTTGTGACAGGAGAGGCGACAAATACCAGGAATAATGTCACCTTATGTTGTACAAATGTGACTATTTTGTTGTGCTAAAATGTACAGAATACGAAATGTGCCATGGTAACCATGTTTTCCTGTGCAGTTCAGGAGTGGTGTGCACATTTGTCGTGTCACTGTCATTACCATCACCTCTGGGAGTTTTCGTCGTCCGAAGCTGAAACTGTGCTCCCCTGAAGCACCAACACGTTTCCCTTCTCCAGCCCCCGTCAAGCACCACACACTTTCTGTGTCTACAGATTTGACTCTACCGGGTACCTCACATAAAGGGAATTGAACAGTATTTGTCCTTTTGTGACTTTTGCATGTCACGTAGCGTAATGTCCTCAAAGTGCACCTGTGCTGTAGCATGTCAGATTTTCTTTCCCTTTAAAGCTTGACTATTTCCCGGTGCATATACACATTTTGTTTATCTATCATCCATCATTGAATTGCTTCTGTCCTTTTGCTATCACGACTAATGGAGCCATGAACCTGAGTGTGTAATAAGGATGCGAGAACCTGCTTGCGCTTCTTTTGGGTGTGTACCCAGGAGCAGGATTGCTGGGTCACGTGGGAATTCTGGGTCTGATTGTTGTGAGGATCCGCCGTATCCATTTCCACAGCAGCTACATCACATTAGCATTTCATGTTCCCCCTGGCAAAGTGCAAGTGTTCCATTTTCTACATCCTCTGCTGTACTTGTTATTTTCTGCATTATCTGTATACCTACATTTATATCTTTTTAAAATTTTTATTTTATTAGTACGTTTGCAATGTGTGAAGTTTACATTTACCTTACTTGGGCACGTGTACATAACACATCTTGATTCTCTTTTTTATTCCTTTGCCTTTTCCCCTCCTCACCTACCTCTCTCTCTCTAGATTCCCTTTCCCTATCTTTGGGATTATAATTAGTTCATATTTATGACACATAATATTTTCATTTATTGTGGATACTGAGTACATGTACATGACACATTTTAATTCCTTTTTACTTCCTCTTTTCATCCCCACTGGAAAGAAGGGCGACCACCATGAAACCACCATGAAACAATTAAAGGCTGGTATGGTTATAAGGAAAAAGGAACCCTTCTCTGCTGTTGGTGGGAATGTTAACTAGTCCAACCACTATGGAAATCAGTATGGAGACTTCTCAAAGAACTAAAAATGGAAATCTAATATGACCCAGCTATTTACCTTCTACATATCCTCCCAAAGAGCTAGACACCATATTACAGCACTACATGCACACCAATGTTTATAGCAGCACAATTCATAGTAGCTAAATCTTAGACATAGCCTATATGGCCATCAGCAGATAAATGGATTTTAAAAAAGCATGGTATCTACATGAAATTGAGCACTATTCTGATATCAAGAAGGACAAATATGAAACATTTGTAGAAAAATGGATATACTCAGAAAATATGTTAAGTGAAATAAATTGGACACACAAGCTTAAATACCACATGACATCTCACTTGACTGAAGCAGTTTGTAAATAAAGAGCAAAATAAGGATTTTTAGAAGGAAGCAGGGAGATGTATACCTCTGTCTGTCTGTGTGTTCACACTCTATCCATCTAAAGTAGCCAGCCCACGAGGGGGGAGTGGTATCTCACTTCGGCTTGTATTTTCATTTTCCTCATGATAAACCATGTTGACTACTCTTCATTGCCATTGCTCATTTGCATATCTTCTTTGGAGAAATATAATCAAATCCTTTGTCCCTTTTTGATTGAGTTAGGCTGCTCTATTTAATTGAGTTACACTGCTTTCTTTCCATTTTATAATGAATGAGGCTAGAGTTATGGATATAGCTCTGGTTTTAGACAGAAGGCATTGGTTAGAAATGTTTGGAAACCTGCTGCCTTTTCCAAAGTGTATGTGTGTGTATGTGTGTATGTGTGTGTGTGTGTGTGTGTGTGAGAGAGAGAGAGAGAGAATGTGTGTGTGTTGTGCACACACACACGTGTGTGTGTGTAAATCTGTTTGGACACCATTTTGAGACAAGGGCAAGTCCATGACTCCATGAAGTTTCTACTCCAACCACACTGTCCAAAATGATAGACCTTGATATGTGTGGCTAAAGAGCTCTGGAAATGCAGCCAATCTGGCTGCAAAGTGCTAAATACAACACACATGTCTGATTTTCAAATATAGACCAAAATTGTAAGACACTGCAGGAGCAATTGTTTAAAAATGATTACATGTTAAACTCATAATATTCTAGATACTTTGGGTTAAGTAAAATAAACTCTTCAACTTAATTTCACTTATTTCTTTTTATCTCTTAAAATATGTCTGCCTCCAAATATAAAATGATATACATGGAACCAATTGTAATTCTACTGAACAACATTGTTCTTGCAGGAGATGCACATAATAAATCAATAAGCAAATAAACAAGCCTGGTGCTGTCATGATCGATAAGATAGTCTCAGAGAAGTGGTCCTTGCAGAGACTTTGGGGGAAGGGTAGCAGGACAGCAGCTGGACCACCTGGGTAGGGGGCATTGGCTGAAAGGAGGGAGGAAGCAGAGTTCATCTCTGAGCACTTGAAGGTCATGACTCCTGAGAGTCTGCAGGTGCTGGTCACTAGCTGGACATAGGAAATGAGCAAGAAAGCAGGGATAGAGGTCACAGAAGGTTCTGAGCCCATGTGGCTTGGTGAGCTGTTAGGTGCTTCTCAGTTGTCTATTTGGACCTGTTGAGACGGGAACTGTGGTGAGTTCCAAATTCTTGTTTTGTTAAACCTGTTACCAGGAAATTCAAGTGGAGATAGGCAGTCATTTACCCTAAAATACCATGCCGTGATGATGTAGCTCACCTTTGGAGATAAAGCTTTGGGCCTTAGATGCAAGGCTGGGCTGAAAACAGAGGTTAAGTTATCTTAGAAAAGACACTGGAACCTGTACACACAGTCACAGAGCTGAGGTAAAGAGAATAAGAAAAGAATGATAAGGATGGGCTCTGGCATGAGTCTCAGCTCCACCATCCTCTGTTTTCCCGTGCTTCATCGCCTGCATGATGGGTTGGTGATGGCCACGGATCCTTTGAGGTTGCTCTTATTCCCTTTCTTGAAAGTCCTGTGACTCCTTCCGCTGAGGAAATAGAGAGAAAGTGATGCTTTCCCAGTTCCTGGCTTAGACCTAAGAGGAGTGGTGCCTTCTGCCTCATTCTCTTGGAACCCTGAGCCACTGTGTAAATTCTCCTTTCCTGCATCCGCCATGTTTTAAGGAAGCCCACACATGGACAGGCTCAATGGGGAAAAAGCAAGACCCTGTCTCAAAAAGGAAAAAAAAAAGTCATCTGGGGTGAAAGTTAAATTCTTGGAAGATGGGGTTCAGAAAGTAGAAGGGTTTTTTTAGTTTGTTTTTGTTTTTGAGACAGGGTCTTGCTTTGTAGTTCAGGCTGGCCCTGAGCTCAGTCTCAAACTCACAGCAATCCTCCTGCCTCTGCCTCCAGAGTGCTGGGATTACAGGCATGAGCCATCACACCCACCATTGTGGTATGCGGCTCTGATTGCAGCGGGGCATGAGTCTCCACACCCAGTATTGTTGTATGTGGTTAACGGGGATTGAACCTGGGCCCTTGCGCCTGCCCTTGCACTTACAAGACAGGTGCTGGAACCACTGAGCTAAATCCCCAGCTCCCCAGGTGATATTTGATATGTAAAAAGTTTTATTCATATTATATTCTCAACCCCATGAGTTTGGAGATAATTATATATGAAACCATCACCATCATTAAGACTGTTACCTCTCAGAATTCCCTGTCACTTCCTCTTTATTCTTATTGCTACTGTATATCAAGATATGTTTATCCATGTTTTGCTGGTAGAACTTGGTGATGATACTTACCATTGATGAACATTATGTTTATATTTTTCTATTATATAATTCCACAGTGAAGATTTCCATATGCATGTTTGGTGCACATACAAGAGATTTCTATACGATATGCCTAAGAATGGCATGGCTAGTCCTAGAGTAAACTTATATTTGTCATATTAGAGAGTACTGGGTTTCGAAAGTCTTTATAATAATTCACACAATTATCGGAAGTTACTGAGAAAATTTAAAAATATTTACCTGACAGCCCTTTAATCTTTTGTTGTGTTTATTCCTAGAAACTTTATTTTTATGTTCCCTCTATAAATTATTAATTTTAATTTTGCATTTCTTTAATCATTAATTTCTGACATATAGATTCACAATTGACTTTTGTATATTTACTGAATTCAGATTCATTTGGGTTTTCTGGGGGTAGACATCTGAAAATAATGCAGTATTATTTTATACTGTATAGTCCTCATACCATTTATTTCTTTTTCTTATCTTATTAATAACATAGGAGCATCAGTAAATTTTTTCATTGATGGTGGCAATGATGAGTGATATTTTTTATTTTAAAGAAATTGTGTTTAATATTTATTTAATAATTTTATATGATACATGCTATATAATTTTAGACATAAAAA
>PVIR01009469.1:0-53138 GCA_004026965.1 Petromus typicus | reverse complement strand
AAAAAAAAAAAAAAAAAAAAAAAAAAAAAAATGAATCCATATTCAAAAACTTCCCAGAAAAGATAAATTTAGTATCAAATGGTTTAGATCATAAAATTTTACCCAGTGTTTACAGGCATATTAACATAAATCTTTGTCAAACACTTCAAAAATATAGGAGGAGAAAATATTTTCCATTCTTTTTTAAAATTTTTTTTGGGGCCGGGGATTTAGCTCAGTGGTTCCGGCGCCTGTCTTACAAGCGCAAGGACCAGGGTTCGATCCCCGGTTACCACATACCATACTGGGCGTGGAGACTCACGCCCAGCAGCAACCAGTACCACACACCACAGTGCGGGGCGTGGTGGCTCACACCTGTAATCCCAGCACTTGGGAGGCAGAGGCAGGAGGACTGCTGTAATGTGAGTTGGAGGCTGAGCTCAGGGCCAGCCTGAACCACAAAGCGAGACCCTGTCTCAAAAAAAAAATTTTTTTTTGGCAGTACTGGGGATCAAACTCAAGACTTTGCAATTGCCAGGCGGCAGCACCACTGAACTAAATCATTTGCCCAGATCAATATTCTTTGTGAACATAGACGTAAAAGTTCTCAACAAAATATTAGCAATACAAGTCCAACAGCATATTAAAAGAATCACAAACCATGATCTAGTAAGTATTTACCCCATAGACGCAGGATAGTCCAAAACACCAAAAAAGCTACCAGCCAGATAGGTTGAGACTCACAATTGTTTTAGATGTAGTTTAGTGACAGATCACTTATCTAGCACACGTGAAGCCTGGAGTTCAATACCCAGGACCTCAAAAATTAAAAAATAGCAAGAACAAAACAAAGATGCCTGATTTTACTGCTGCTTTTCAACATTATGCTGGGAGTTAAAGTCAAAACTTAGGCAAGAAAAAGAAATAAAAGACATCCAAAATGGAAAAGGTACATCTATCCTTTTTCAGAGATGAAATAAGCCTCTATATAGAAATTCCCAAGAATCTATACCTGTATAAAAAGAAAACATCTAAATCTAATTAATTCTGCTAACTTGCAGAATACAAGCTTAATATAAGAAAATCAGTTGTGTTAAAGTTTGGTGCACTGTGGCCTATTGTCCCAGCTATTTGGAGTTGGAGGCAGATCGCTTTAAACTGGGAGCTTGAGGCCGACCTGAGCAACACAGCAAAACTCCATGTCAAAAGGAATAAAAGTCTGGAAAACAACTCCACAGTGACACACGCATGTCCATGTTGCAGCAGCACAATTCATAACAGCTATATTAGGGGAGCGATCTATGAGCCCATCAACAGAGGAATTAGGTAAAGAAAGAATGATACATTTGAATCATTTCTCATGCAATGGGTAGATTCTGAGGTGAGAACACTAAGTGGAATAAATCAGACACAGAAGGTCACATGGTTTCTTTAATACAAGAGACCCCAGAATTAAATAATTTAAAAACTGAGGAAAACAGAGATGGTAGGAGCAGGTAGATGAGCTTTATGGAGATGGGAAAAGGATCTGGGGAAACAGTGAGAGGGGAGTAAAAATGATCAAGAGGCAGCATGGGTATGTACCCGTTGTCCAAGATCAATGGAATTTATGCATGGAAAACATATACTAATAACTATATAAAGAAAACAATCAATTTATAATTCATCCAAAAGAATAAAATGCTTCAAAATAAATTTAACCAAGAATGTGGAAGACTTATTTACTGAAAACTAGAAATATCACTGAAAGAAATTAAAGACCTAAATAAATACACAGAGACATCTCCAGATTCAGTACAATCCCCATCAAAGTGCAGAAAAAGAAAGGCCTATATTCAAATCTGTATGGACTTGCAAAGGGCTTTAAATAGCCCTTTCAGTATATCTATCCACAAAAAAAATTCACAAATGCTCAAGCAGCATGTTAAAAATTTCTTAACAACATTAGTCACTAGGGAAATACCAGTCAAAACCACAACTAGACACTTTACACCCACTAGAATGGCTAAAATTTTTTAATGAAAAATAAATGCTACCAAAACTGTGGAGAAAGTGCAATCATCTTATATTGCTGGAAGAAATTTAAAATAGTGTAAACACAGTTCAGTGGTTCTTCAAAAGTTAAATATAAAATTACTATATCCAGCAATTTTATTCCTTAGTGTAAATCCAAGTGAATTAAAAGCTGATCGAACAAGTATTCGTCCATAAGTGTCATGGTAGCACCACTCACAAAAGCCAAAAGGTGGAAAAAACAATCCAAATGCCTGTTGACTTATAAATAGGAGAACAAGATATGGAACAGGCATACAGTACAGTATCATTCAGCCACAAAAGGGAATTAAGTCCTGATATCTGCTACAACACAGACAGACCTCAGAAACATTACGAAAGAAGCCAAGCCCAAGAAGTTTCATACTGTGTGATTCTAATTATATCCATATCCGCAACAAGTGAGCCTGTAGAGACTGGTGATGTCAAAGACTTGCGGAGGGGAGAAGGAGTGACTGCTTAATAAGTAAGGGGTTTGAGATGGTGTAAATATTTTGGAACAATTTTGAAATGCTCATTGTATGACATTGTGAATCTGTCATTAAACTGCACACTGTATACTCTTAAAATCAATTTTGTGTTATGAGAGAGAAAGGCAGTGAGGCAGCAAAAGAGGAAGGCAGACACTGAAGATGATGTAACAAATTCTCCTTATCTATTGCCCTGATAGTCATCATATAAAATAAATAGAACACAACAAAAGGAAAATCATAGGGAGAAAAATTATGTTCTTCTGTTCCTCCTGCCTTTGTCTATGGTATTGCTCCCCAGACTCAATTGCATTCAATTATTTTAGATGTTTATTCAGATATTTACACCACATTTCTAAATAACATACCGATACAATGGACTTCTGATTTAAGAAGTTGATCAGTTCCAGAGGCCAGGTTGTAACAAAGTCAGCATAGCTGTGAACTGGATGCAAACCTCTGGAGATTACACAAAGATTGATGAACTTTATACACCTGTTACTAAGATCCTCAGAAAGGTAGTTGTGTTATAAGAACAGCATAAATTGATGATAAATATTATGAGAATTTTTTAAAGCCTTTACAAATTAAGTAGGGTAGTAAACCTGAAAAGTATAATAGAAGAACTGGAAGCCAAACTTGAGGAAATTTATCAAGAAGAGAAAGAAAGGGAGAACAGGACAGAAAAGAAAAGATTAGAGAAGAAACGGGGAAGGTATAATATCTGAATAATAGGTGCTCAAGAAAGAGAGAACCGAGAACATGTAAACGAGACCGTTATCCATAGGACACCACAGAAAATGTGCCAGAACTGAAGGACATGAGTTTGGAGGTCTTTACAGTAGAGGGGATTGAACTGGGGCCCTTGTGCTTCCAGTGTAGGCACGGTACCACTTGAGCTAAATCCCCAGCCCTACCATGAGTCGCCTGATTGAAATGACCCTTGAAATGCCCAGAAAAATGGATGAAACAGACCCATCTGCAGACATTATCATGAATAATAATGATAATGAATAATAAATAAATAATAATAAATGAATACTTATTAAATGAATAAATAATAATAATAAATTCTGAATAATAAATGCAAAGAGACCTTAAGACCTAAGAGTGAAGGAGAGAAGAGAAAGGGAAGTGAAGAAATGAGGCAGGGAGGGAGGGAGAAAGACCGAGACTATCCCACAAAAGGATCAAAAATTAGATTTGCCTTTGGGTAGTTCCACAGATAATAGTAAAAGATATCAGAGCAATGCCTTCAAAATCCTGCAGGAAAATAATTTTGTAACTAGAATTCTGTGCCCAATCATGCACGCAGGCAAAACAAACACAAGTTCAAATAGGCAATTTATCTCCTGTCTTCTCAAGAAGCTAGTGAAAGCCATGCTATCTATCTATCCATCTATCTATCTATCTATTTATTTGGAGACAAGGTCTTGCTTTGTAGTTCAGGCTGGCCCTGAACTCACTGTGTAACCCAGACCAGGTTCAGGTTCACAGCAATCCTCCTGCCTCTGCCTCCAGAGTGCTGGGATGACAGTTGTGAGCCACCACACCTGACACTGTGGTGTGTGGTTATCCGTGTTGGGTTTACAGGCATGAGTCATTGCACTAGGCATTGTGTATGTGGTTCCCGGGATCAAACTGAGGACCTGGCATTTGCCAGGCGGACAAGGGAACCACTGAGCTAAATCCTTCACTCAGACCATGATTTTTAAATGAGAGAACAAACCAACAAAGCGGCAGGTATGGGAACCAGCAGTAAACCCCGGACACAGGAGAGCGTAAAGAGAATCTCACGGTGGGGATGGTGGGAGAGCCCAGGCTGACAGCTGCGCACCAGGTGGGAAGAAAACACGCTCCTTTGAAGTACTTGGTCTCCAGGACTCCAGGGAGAGGCGCGTGGAGGACCTCCAGCCCTGCTTCCCCACAACCATCCCGCTGACTTTTAAATCAAGGACAACATACTGAGTCTGGCCCACAATTTTGGGGGTACTTATCTTATTCGAGGACATGTTGGACATTCCATCCAGCCCTGCTGCCTGGTCTGCTATGTACACCATCTAGAGAGGCTCTGCTTGGCCTCCTCCGGGCGGCAGAGGGGAAGTCACAATGAACAGAGAACACAGACACCCTGTCTCTCCGGCCGCCTGGCCACACGTCTAGAGCCTGCCCGCACTCCCGTGCCCCCTCATGTCCTCACCTTGCTGAGCCCGGTGTCTCCCAGTGTGACTCACCGTCCTCCTCAGTGCTGTGCTCATAAAAGTCTCTTGTAAACGCTGGGAAGCTGAAGCCAGACAACCACTCAAAGACAGCTCAGTTTGTGCTGCTCGACTGGGCCTTCCTCTGACGGCCGAAGGAGGCTCTGACTTTTCCTTGTCCTCCTGCATCGGAGCTTGGTGCTGAGTTTTTCAAAATTAAACAGTTATATTGTTTACAAATGTCTATATAGGTGGAAAACTATACAGGAAAAACCACCATGATTCACATAAAATTAATGCTACTGGTTATCATTTGGGGATAAATTTGGAGAAGAATAAACACTTCCAAAGGATTTTCTATATTTTAAATCTCAAACCAGGTGGATACTCTAGAATTTTATCTTCATAGTATACTTAACGCCAATAGTTTAATTCACACGGAAATTCCATCTATATGATGCTTTCCACAACACAGTCTGTTACAACCAAGTACTGTTACTCAATCAAAGGAAAAATGAATGAGAGACAAACAGAAATAAGAGATGTTTGTCTGGAAAATAAAAATACCTGCAGAGCCCTGGGGTGTTAGAGCACCCACCCAGCACAAGCAGAGCCCTGGCTTCGAGCCTGAGCCCTCCGAACACCAGACGGAAGAGAGAGGAAGACGGCGGCACAGTGAGTGCTATCGGCACAACTCTTCCAGGAAAGAAAACTCCCTATACCTGGAAATCCTCAAATTGAAGCCCCTGAGAACAGTGCAGAAGGCATGCAAGGACATCAAGGGATCAGACAGAGGAGAGTAAGAAAATAAGGCCATTATTACAGAACAATTAGGTTAATCACGCAAAACAAAGACATTCAACCGAGTGATTCGGGATATGCGCCCCCACCCCCCCCACCCCCCCCCAGGAATCCAGGATTCGAGAAAATTCAGCTTCTGACTAAGAAACAGAGTCCAGGACCTGAAACAGTAGAGGCCTGTACAACTAGAGGCAGCGGCAAACACCACATAGTATCCCCTAAACATCCACGCTGGAGGAGAAAATATCAGAAAGTAAATCTCCCATGGTCAGCAAGTAGATTGCAGGCGCCTTTTTGGGCGGATGTGCAAACCTGAACTCCTGTACTCCGAGGGTGCTGTGTTCCTCCAGGGCCTTGCAGAGCCCAAGACACATGGAAGGGAAGAACCCGCCCAGCCACAAAGGACTGGGACTACCAGCAGCTGGTCAGCATACTGAGGGAATCTAAGTTGAGAAGTAGAAACCTAGTTCACTCAAAGCGAAGGGCACTCACAATCTGGGAAGAGTCACCACAACCCTTACCCTACCTTCCCCCTCCATTCTCCCAGTACCGCTTTGCTGCCCTGAAAGAAAGAAGGGCAGAGACAAACAACCACAGTGGCCTTCTGGCAGCTGGTCAACAGATCAGGGGAATTTACGCTGTGAAATAGAGAACGGAACCCGCCCAACTTTGCTCCCAGATCCACACAGAGCCTTGACTATAAAGGTCTAGGGACACCCACTCTGCTGTGAGACCACTGTGAGACAGGGGCAGACGTGACTGTTATGTTAAAATGTCTCTCCTGATATTCTAGAACTGAGATTTCTTAAGGGCCATTATAGACTCAAGTTCTAAAAGTGAACTGTACCTAGAGAATGACCTAGGAAGAACCCATTCTCTAAAGATTCTAAATATTAGCAAGAATTATATTTGAAATAAGCACTTAATAGGCAGCACCCCAGTTAAACCAAAACATTCATAACAAAAAAATAGAAATGAGAGAACACCTAAACAAGACACAAATCCAAAATTCCAGATAACCAAACAGAAATTTAGGGAGCAATAAGTGGGGGAAACCTAAAACCCAACCACCTGGACTCCCTGAACTGGCATCGAAAGAGGATCTGGAAAAGATGAAGCAGAAATAACTTCTCACATAATGTCCATAGTGAAATGTATGATAATAACTCCAAAGAAGACACAGATCTAAGAATAGAGGAGCTCAGGAGCATGAGGGAATCCTAGAAAGCAAAGGAATCCAATAAACAGATTCAAACGGGTTTCTAAGAGATGAAAAATTCCATTGAAAGTATAAGCAGTAGAATAAGTCAATGTGAGAACAGAATCTTAGACATAGAAGATAGGATTGCACTTAGAAAACAGGAGCAATTTCTTAAAAATTGCAAGGGAGGGGCTGGGGATTTAGCTCAGCGGTTCCAGCGCCTCTCTTGCAAGTGCAAGGACCCAGGTTCGATCCCCGGTAACCACATACCATACTGGGTGTAGAGACTCACACCCAGCAACAACCAGTACCACATACCACAGTGCTGGGCGTGGTGGTTCACACCTGTAATCCCAGCACTCGGGAGGCAGAGGCAGGAGGATTGCTGTGATGTGAGTTGGAG
Source organism: Petromus typicus (assembly GCA_004026965.1). NCBI lineage: Eukaryota > Metazoa > Chordata > Mammalia > Rodentia > Petromuridae > Petromus > Petromus typicus. The sequence goes on along the minus strand of PVIR01009469.1, from coordinate 46,034 downwards.
GCTGAGCTCAGGGCCAGCCTGAACTACAAAGCGAGACCCTGTCTCAAAAAAAAAAAAAAAAAGCCACTCTGATAAAAACAGCATGGTACTGGCAAGCAGGGCGAGATCACTGCAGATACAGAAAAACGCCACCAGGCCACTGCACTCACAACAGGTGAAAGGGAACTAGCAGCCTCCCCACACTTCACCATTCTCCTGAACATCAGTGGCATGATGACCTGAGAGCAGGCTGGGCATACTCCAGCCACCACCTGGTACCCTTCTCTCTTTGCACATGCTCAGCCCACCAGCCAGGCCTCTCATAACCTGGCCACACTTACTGTTGAGATTTCTTGATGGAAGAGGTTTGGGCTGACCCCCATAGGTGGGGAAGTTCCCTGAAAGAAAGTAGCCGTGTGCAAAAGGCCACTACCTAGTGGCTGGTGATCTTCCGTGTACTCTGGTAGTGAGCGATCTCTCTGTTTTCAAGATACATGTTCAATCAGACAGCTGTCACTCAAATACAGTCAGTCACTTTGTGCACCTGCTTGCACAAATGACATCGTAGCCAAAGGGTACACACACTACTTTAAACTTAAAGACTCACTTTTTATATTTGCACTTGTTGGCATTATCCTTCAGCACCTATAGTTGAGTGCTTTATTTTCCATATTGTTTTTCTGCTGAAGGCTTCATTGGTTATATAGAGACTAAGTCACTATCAAACTCTCTCCTTTGTACCTGTCCAAGAAAGAGGGTGAAATTATCAGAGGGGCTGGGTTCCCAGGTACATAGTTACTATCTGGTGGGGGGGGTTGCTGAAGGTCTCTGAAGGTGACATTGCGAATCATCATCCCATGTCTTAATCAACCAGTTGGCCCTGCAATGAGCTAAAGCTGCACGTACTGAATATGCTACACAGAAAAAGGTCATGTTTTGCTGAGAGGGGCTTACATCACTATTCATGCTCTACCCTGAGAAACGGTCAGAAGACATGGATGTCTCTGTGTGCTGGAGTCAGTATGTCACACACCCTGAGTGTCACAAGCCAAAGTACATGGAGTGAAATCTTCCCCAACACACCTATTTTCTCCCCCTCACTAAAGCCCCCAAAACCATTCTGTTACCCACAAAGTACTCAGCTACCCACAGCCACCGCTCTCCAGCTATCATGGAGCAAATGGGCTAAACGCAGACAGGGAAGGAGAGAAAGTTCTTCACAGGCAACATCATGTTGCCACTCTGGGGCTGCCTGGGAGGTCTAAGGAAAGCCGGTCGGCAGCAGCAGACAGAAGGGCAGAGGACCAGCTGGCTTCAACTGGTAAACAGCTGCCCGTTGACAATAAATATGATCTTGGATCAGACATATTCCAAAATATTAACAGTCATCTGCGACAAATATTAACAGTCTACTGTGACAAATAACTTTTTAATTGATTTTATTGGTACATTTTATATACACATCATGATCACAATCAACATGGAGAATTTGTACCAAGACATGACACGATTTAATTCTCATTTTTTCCCATTCCTCCACCCTCCTTACAACCCCTCACCTCCTAAATACATAAGCTGTTTCCTTTTTATAACCATCAAATTTTTCTTTTCCTTCTATACTTACCCCAACTTCCCTTTGAATATCTTCTATTTCATAATATCTATCATATATTTTAGAACTCATTTACATCTTCAGTTTCTCATACCAGAGAAAAGATTGGTATTTATACATCTGTGATCTATTTATTTCACTTATAGGTGAAAGACATGTCCATCTCAGTATAAGTGACTCAAATTTATCATTATTTATGGCTGAATAATACTCCATTTTATTTTTTAAAAACTACATCTTTATCCAGTCTAGAGTTGATGGGCATTTGGGCTTTTTCCAAGATTTTGTGATCACAAACTGAGCTGTTATAAACATCGGTGCACATATGTCACTGTGATATGAATCTTTTAATCCTTTCATGTCTACACCTAGCAGGGGATTAGCAGGGTCAAATGGGACCTCTAATCCCAGTTTTTCAAGGAATTTCCTCAGTGGTCTACATTCCCACCAAGAGTGGAGAAGGGTTGGTTACTTTCAAGATAGCAGCCATTCTTTGTGGAGTGAGACAGAATCTCAGTGTTGTTTTCGTCTGCATCTCTCAAATGACCAGCGATGACGAACAACTATTTAAATGCTTACTTTATCTCTAATGGTTACTTCATTGATATGTCAAATAACATTTTTTCAAACTTTACATTTTAATACCAAAGACACTCAGGAAGCTTTATATTTACTTATGTAACTATAAAATATTAGATGTGTGTCACCATTTAAAGGAGACAGGGAGCAGTTTTGCAGCCAGCTCTTTGGAGGGTCAGGGTGGGGTGAGCCCCTCCTGCATTCTCTGTGTGCTGCACCTGTAGAATCAATTGGACCTGCAACTGCACAGCTGGGCACAGCAGGATCTTCTTTGTTTTTTTGAGACAGGGTCTCCGTTTGTAGCTCAGCCTCAAACTCACATTATAGCAATCCTCCTGCCTCTGCCTCCCGAGTGCTGGGATTACAAGTGTGAGCCACCACACCCGGCACTGTGGTATGTGGTACTGGTTGCTGCTGGGGTGAGTCTCCACACCCAGTATTGTATGTGGATACCAGGGATCAACCTGGGCCCTTGCACTTGCAAGACAGGCACCAGAATGACTGAGCTAAATCCCCAGCCCAAACAAGGATCTTCTTGAGGATCTGTTCTTGGCCTTCATCATAATAGACCCAGTGATGCCTTTTGGCACCAAAGCCATTGTAAGCTCCCTTTGAAATATAACAGCAGAGAATGCTGCTTTCCAGATGCTGATGTGGATCATGGGACAAGACCAGGCCTGGTGTTAATGTCTTGAGGTCAGCCATTCATTCCATGCTCCTCTCCTTCACCTGCTGTGTAGACCAGGACCTCCTCACCTTCCTCTGAGAGCCCCAGAGGGCTCATAGTGGTGCACAGTGTTATGTGGGCAGCATAGCAAATCCTCTAGTAAGCAAATAAAAGCCAAAGACAGAGCTTTGTGAACTAGCTCTGGGTAAAAATGACCCCAGATTTCTTGGCTTTGTGGTCTTCACCTCAAACACAATTGTATCACTGTACTCTATTAAAATGTATTCTTGTTTCAATTATTTTCACCTTTTAAATAAACAGAGGAATATAAAATTGGCATGGCTTGAGACATAGAAGTGGAGTTTTCCTTTAAGAAAGACCTGTACCACAAATTAATGATTTTTTTTCCCCAGGAGTCTTTCAACTTTAATAGGATATTTGTCTTCTGGGCAACATTTGTTTTGTATCAGTGAATGATAAACTCAATGTTAATTAACAGGCCTCTATGCATGCTTTATTATACATAATCTCATTCAGACTACCATTAAAAGACCAATCACTTTCCACACGTTACTCAGGGTTCCTGACTCAATGACAGTGTATTCACCCTCCACCTTTTCCACTTATGAGGTGCGATGCTAATCCCTACTCACACATCGGTGCACAAGACTTTCCTCAACCAGCCCTTGCATTTATAAATATAACAGGCCAGGTGTGAAAAATGATGATGTGTGTACATTAGTGTTTTTCTCTCCCTGCAAGCATTTTTTTAAATTGAAAAACAACACGGGATGATAAAAATAAAAATGAAATTTGAAAACATTGGCCATGGGATACATTCTCTGTCACACTTGGAGTCTCCGTTTTCTTTTCCATGAACGAAGGACCATCTTTTGCCATTCTAAGTTTGGGGGAAGATGAGAGTCAAGGCTGTATTTGAAGCACTGTTTTGGGGGAGATGGTAGGTGTCAGTCCTGTCCTGTGCAGGCTGAGCCCTTCCTGTCATGGCCCACATGCTAACAGAACATCACTCTGCTGCTGGCCTGCTGTGTGTTTAAGCAAACCCATTTGAGATGAATGAAGTGGTGCATTCCTGTGAGTCTGTGTCTGAGGGTGGACAGTCCATCTCATGCTCCCAGCTTCCTGAATTGTAGATGCGGACATGTTCAGGCTCATGCAGGCTGTGGGAAAGGCCAAGTGGTCATTCAAGGCTGCAAATGTGTCCAACCTGCTCAGCAAGTGGGTAAATTCTTTGATAAATTGTTTTCCTACCTTGCAAACATATCATATGTTTTAAGTTGGAGATTCAGTTTATGGAAGAAATAATGAAAATGCACTTCACTTGCAAGTATGTTTTTTAAAAAACTAGTATATTCACCACTAGGGCTTATTTCTGTTGGCTGATTTGAACAGAAAGCTGTTCTCTGGCACACATCTGACAACAAGGGTGTCTCAGTTTTGTGTTGCGTGTGAGCAGACTGTGCTTTCCTCTGCTCCATGCCTGTGGCTCTGAGGCACTCTGCATGGCCAGGCCCAGAGCTCCTTGTCCAGTCTGTCATTTCTCCACTCACTGGATGCTTTAGCTGCCCTGCTGGATGGGACTGTCCCCAGGATGGGAGCCACCTGGCTTTGCCACCCATAGCCTGGGCCAACCATGTGAGAAATTCCTAGAACTGGAACTGGATCCAAAAGGGACCAGGGGAACAGCAGGCATAACAGGCGAGAGGAAGAAGGAGTAAATAATGAAGGGAAAAAGAACCTGATAGTAATAAAAAAAAAAAAAGTTTATGTATACAAGAGGTATACCAATGTACCAATAAAGCTTGTGTATATACGGGGTGTGCCAATGTACCAATAAAGATTTGAATTTTTAAAAAATATCCACCACAGTGTTTCTCATCAGATAAAAGCTGTGTGAGAAAGAAGGGCGGGGAGGTGGGCAGAGAAGGTATGTGGGGAATCTTTAATGTCTGCTCTTTTTACTGGTGTCTGGCCTTTATTTTTCAGTTTGGATGGGAGGTGAGGCTGGCTGGAGAGAAAAGACGGAGAGGTGGCTCTGAGGAAAATCTCTGCACACAGACGAAGCATTAGCCCGCGCTCCCGCTGCACAGCCCACAGAGCCCAGGGCTTCCTGCCTTCTCATTACTCCTTTTCCTGGCCAGCTCCACTTTCTTCTCGTTTCTCGATGCTTTCAGCGGGGTGTGTTTTCCGGGGCTGGTGCAGTCGGGGAAGCCAGGTGCAGCCCAAGCGCACTGCCTCTCTGTTCACAGAGGTCTCGGGGCCTTTGCTCATGAGTCTGCTCTGCTCGGACAGCTCAGCTCTAAATCCAGAGCACAGGGCTCAGACGGTGAGCGAATTCACCCCCGCAGGCGTCCTCAGGGCAGCCTCCTGAATCTCAGCTCCTAGGGTGTCCTGCACTTTTGGGGTGTCCTCTAGTTCTCCTCTGTGGAGCCTAGGCCCTGGGCCTACCCCAGCATCCATGGGGATCTCAGCAGACATAGAAGCCCAGGGGAAGCGGGGTGAGTTTGTGTCTACCAGGGAAAGCTGTGGAGAAGGAAGTCCACACCAAACCCAGATGCTAACTGACAGCTTGCAGAAGACAACAGTCTGTGTTTTTTTTTTTTTTTTAATGGAGTCTATGAAAACACCCCGAAGCCGAGGATCTTTGAGACCTGATTTCTTAACAACCATAGAATCCGAGAATCCGAAGCTGCCTAAGAGATGACCGAAGTGTCCACTATTTTTGTCTTCTGCAGAGGCACTTGGGGTCTGCTCCAAAGACCAGTGCCTACTGGCCAGGGACACTGGACCCTACACAAGCCTTGCTGCTGAGGACTTTCCATGTCCACGCTCCACAGATAGTGACCTATGCAAACCACTACCCGGGGCTCACTTTAAAACCAAAGATGGGTTGGGTGACAAGCTGAGACTCTTTGACTTCCTGTCGTCCCTTGGCCACATCATCACATGATGAGCTCACTTGGGCACCAGCCGGTTAGGGCCCAGCAGGGTGTCCTCTGATTATTTAACCCCTCCCCCCTCACCTCAATATCTTGCGCCACAGGACAACCACCCAGGCATGAGTTACCACACCTGCACTGTGGTGTGTGGTTACCAGGGATCAAACTCGGGACCTTGTATTTGCCAGGCAGACGCTGGAACCACTGAGCTAAATTCCCGGTCAGAGGCTTGTTAATATTGATGATGCCCAGGGCCGGGGATTTAGCTCAATGGTTCCGGCGCCTGTCTTGCAAGCGCAAGGACCCGGGTTCGATCCCCGGTAACCACATATCTATACTGGGTGTGGAGACTCACGCCCAGCAGCAACCAGTACCACATACCACAGTGCCGGGCGTGGTGGCTCACGCCTGTAATCCCAGCACTCGGGAGGCAGAGGCAGGAGGATTTCTGTGATGAGTTTGAGGCTGAGCTCAGGGCCAGCCTAAACTCCAAAGCGAGACCCTGTCTCAAAAAACCTAAAAAAAAAAAAAAAAAAAAAAAATTGATGATGCCCAAAGCAGTCTGTAAAGAGTTAACTCAATTGACTTGTTTATAGAAATGAGTCCAGACTAAGCCTCCATGCCAAATTCAGAGTAACTCTCATCCAAATTCTGTTTCCACAACTAAAACATTCTAACTCAATGGACAATGGTCTAATTACAATCATATATCTTGTCTATTTTTTTCCTAATCTGAGAATGCTTTGTGTCTTGTCCTTTATGAGCATTGCTTACATTAATTTCCATAGAAACCAGATGTAGCTCACCTTCACCCCAATTGATTGTTGATAAAATCAGTGCCCAGAAATGGCTGGGGCTTTTGTTGGTTGTCCTGACACTGGTCCTCCTGGCAGCGCACTTTCTCTCTTAGTTCTGTCTCTTTGTGTACTTTTTTTTCAGGCCTGTGTTATATACTGGGCAGGTGGGACTGGAGATTTGCTGCAGGGGACTTTAGTAACGTATTACCCTTTATTCAATCTCGACTCTTGAGGACAGGTCTTTCTGAGATGCCACATAATGGAATGGCAAATTTGCTGCCCTTTTGGGGGATACATCATTTTAAAAATTATTAGTGTATGTTGGCAGTCCATCATGATTACACTTATCGTAGAGAGTTTGTACAAGTACTTAACACATTTTAATTCTTTTTAAATTTTTACTTTTTCCCTTTTCTCCCCCTGCTCTTGTCCATTCCTTTTTCCTCTCCCTCCTTCCAAAACCCCTGTTTGCATTTTTTTCAACTTTTAAAAATCCCTTCTCTTTCCTTCCCTATCCCCTTCTTCCATTTCTTGTTCTCCTTTCCATTTGAAAAGATCTTCCTACTTCCTAATACTTCTCTGTTTTTTTGATCTTTATATTTTGGAATTCTTATATAATTGAAACACTATACCTCAAAACCATAAGCTTTTTTTAAATTTTAAAATTTTAACCATAATATTTATAAAAATTAATTTCTATAGGTGAATCTAAAAAATTTAAAATGAGAGTAACAAGATCTAACTGAGCTTGTACATATTTGGAGTTGATGTAGTTTACAGTCATTTTGGGGGATGGTTGCATGTACATATTGAACATGCTTCTTTCCTTTATCATCCTTTACCCTTCCCTTTCCCTCCCTTTCCTCCTCCAGTTCCATTTTTTATTCCCATTGATATTGTCTTAGTTCATGTTACAACCTAGAATGTTTACGTTAATTGGGGTTATTAGGTTCCTGTATGTGATATATCTTCATTCTTCTTATTTCCACTTCCTCTCCCCTTGTCCTTGTTCCCTTGGACCACTTTCCTGCTGCAAGAGATCAGCCTCTTTTCGTCTTCTATCCATCCTATTATTTTCATCATTGAAATGATGAAATCTCCTTCAGAGAGATTCCTCATTGCATTTTAATCTTATCTATCTAGTTTATTCCATCCAACATTATATTTTTCCAGGTGCATTCATTTTCCTACAAATGTCTTAAATTTGTCATTCTTTATAGCTAAGTTGTATTCCATTACATAGAGATATCGTATTTTCTCTATCCAGCCATCTGTTGATGGGTACAAAGGCTGCTTCCAGGACTTAGCTATTATAAATTAAGATGTTATAAACATTGATATGGGTGTTTTGTGACAGTAGGATTAGTTAAGCTCTTTGAGGAAGATATTTAGCAGGGGATCAATGACCCAGCTATCCCCTGAAATCATAATCTTAAGGAATACATCATTAGAGACAAGTACCTGGGCCATCCTACCAGGCAGGCATTGAGCTAGCTACTTTGTTTTGTTTTCTTTAAACAGAGTACAATTTTTAAGAAAGAGCAACTGACACAGATATGAGTGGTTGACAGTCTCTTGTTGGAAGGGAAAGAACTGATCAAGCTTTTTTTCTCTTTTGTTCCTGTCAGTAATAAAATTAGAGTTCTCAGGTAAACAGGATTCTGGGATACTTCATCGATCACTTCAAGCCTGCAGTTTCACAATCTTTAAGTACTGTTTTGGCAGAGTACATGTCAGTACTATCAAATATGATTGTCTGATCCTGTACAGTGAATGAAAGTATGAAAATAAGACCAGCAGAAGCGAGAGAAGAGGAGCTGTTTGCTCAGAGCTCACTGTGGCCAGAGCTGCCCTTCCCCCAGGCTGGGCTCCTGCACTGAGTCACGAGGCTGATGAAGGCCTGATGGGGCTGGAGTTGGGAAGCTGTTGGTGACAATGCAGAGGAGCCTCTTATGAGGCAAGAAGGAGAGCGCATTAGTCTGCTGTAATGGTCCTAAGTTGGAAGCAGGACAGAAAACTGGAAACTGTCAGTTATTAACCAAGACCTGGCCATTTGGGACTGACCTTTACAAAGTCTGTCTTTTGAGGCTGGGCCATCACCTAGCTATCTGATGGCTGGACTTCTGACAGTCCTCCCTCTTGCATGCCCTGCTGGCTTCTGGGGGACTGCCATGGATAACTGCTGGTTTTCTGAGCCGACTGCTGTGGGTGTGGGTGTGGGCCAGAGTTCTTTCCACATATCTGGCTTACCATTGTCCCCGAATTGTTGGTGTTAGGAAATCAGTAGATCTCAGTGACAGTGTTTGCCCAGTAGCTGATGCATGAGGTCCAAAACCCGGTGTGGGTGAAAAGTCCATAAATTTCACTGTGAGAGAAAGTAGGAAGAGCCTAGCTGTGGTTATCTTGTCATTAGTCTTTAAGGAATAACCATTTGTCAAGTTTTTGTGTAACTTAAAAGAAAAATATCCATAATAATCAGAAAAAATTCTTATAATACTCCTTCCTTCTATTCCATACACATATATATGCATATGATACTGTATTTTCCTCCTATGTTTTAAAAAATTTGTAACAGATTTCTGGTACGTATGTGTCTTTACATGTGTTAGTGTGACTGTATTTTCCTCCTGTAGTCTAAACAAAATAGCACAACAGATGGGCGACAGGAGCAGGTAAGAGATTCTAGCTACCATGATCACTTTTATTAAATGTTATCAGACACTAAGAAAGGTCATTAAAATGTAGATTAACTATATTCTTTTCTCCAATTTCTCTTCAGAAAATATAGTTTTACTGAAAATATTTCATATAATTTAACACAGAACAAGACTATTGATTTTATTTTATAATGAATTAAATATGTTCAAAATTGACAGGCCGAGGATTTAGCTCAGTGGTTCCAGTGCCCATCTTACAAGCGCAAGGTCCCAAGTTCAATCCCCAGTAACCACATACAACAATGCTGGGCATGTTGACTCAACCTCCAGCAATCAGTACCACATACCATAGTGCTAAGCATTATGGCTCAAGCCAGTAATACCAGCACTCAGGAGACAGAGGCAGGAGGATTGTTGTGAGTTCGAGGCTCTCCTGGGCTATATAGTGAGCTCAGGACCAGCCTGAACTACGAAGCAAGACTCTGTCTCAAAAAAAAAAAAAAAAAAAAATGTCAGCTCCAATTCTGCAATCTGGAAAGATATAATTCACATAAACAGATTACTTTTCGAGTTCTCAGTAACTTGTAAAACCACAAAGAAGCACTAAGGCCACATCTTGGCTGCTGCTGGTATGACTCTAACGTGCTGTTCTGGTTTCTCCCTGCAGCAGCTGTCACCCTGTCCTGTCCATGTGTCGTCCTCCCCATCACCACCCTCCTCTTTCTCACAGGCAAGGTTCAGCAGGGTGCCACTCCCCTGCCTTTCTGCATCTGAGCACGTGGACTAGAAGCCATGGAGCCAGTGCTCAGCCCTGGGGGTGAAGTGTCCTCCACAGCTCCTGCCCCCGGCACGGCCCATAGATCTGACTCTTGGCCTGCGTGGCACTGCTGTTCTGGTTTAGTGCTAGGAGCCTGGCCCACGCCTCACCTTCCATGCTGAGCTTTCCAAACGTGTGCCTCTGGGCTGTGCCTATCCTTTATCTTCTGTGTTCTTTCAATTTTCCAAGGAATGGATTAACAAAAATGTGAATATAGAAAGAAGTGCAAAAGAATTAGGAGTCAGATAGTAATCTTCTTACCCATGTCAGTGCAGGAGGAGTTTGGGAGTTAAGAGTTACATAGAGCTCTTTAAACATAAATATGAGCAATTACATTTGTCTTCACGACAGCTCCCTGGCCAGGAGACACTGCCGAATCAAAGCCCGTGGGACTCTGGCATCTCTAAATGAGGACACGGTGAGTTCTTAGAGACATAGAGAAATAGGATTACACGAGAGGATTCAGGTCTGTTCTATTTTGTTTGGTGTAGAGTTTTTAGGCTGCAGACATAGTTCAGCTTCCTATACTGATTCTAAGCAACTGGACATTTGCCAGTGCATCTGTCATCAGAAAAATAAAAAAACAAAAAGGCAGCCTTTCCATTTTAATGCCATCATGATGTCTGTAATGAGCGTGGTGTTAAAAGAGAAGCATTTCCTGGTGAGTTGAATTATTAAGAACTGAGTCAGACTCTGAAGTTGAAGCAGACAAAACCCTGTCACTGGAAGAGGCTATGTCCTCCTCTGATTGCTCTGACTAAACAAACCCCTGATCAGAGCTTGAGCTCGTTTCTATTGTCCCCAACATGCAAGGACAGCATGACTCAGGCAGTTCCCCAGGAAGGCACACCTGTGCCATTGTCCCATCTACTTGTTAGTATGACCCGCACCCGCCTCTGTTCAGAGGCAGGGACCTCTGACTCCCTCTGTCTCAATGTTTGTTTGGCCACGCTCCTGCCATGCATTGTGTTGTCAAATACAGCACCCCTGGCCACAGGGGATTACTTAAACTCAGCTCTGAATTCAGTAAAATCAATAAACGCATCCATTTATTTCCTCAGTCTCACCAGGTGCATGTCCAGTAATCCACAGTCACAGAGGAAGAAGATTCGACATGGACGGTGAGCTTACCCAACCGTCTCCAGGTACTTGTTGGGCGTTGCTTCTGTCATGACTCTGAGGTCAGAGATTAGTGCGTGGTCACAGTGATGCGAAGCTGGAAAGCGACTACGTTTATGGAGAAAGCATATCAGTCCTCTTCAAAACACAAAATAATAACGATAAAAGATCACCTGTAATCCTATTCCCCAACACACTCAGCAGTCACTTCTTTTAATGTGTGGGCATGTCCTTCTGGCCTCTTCCTTTTTATATCCTTTCCTCTTACAAAAATGAGATCACACACATAGTACTGCCTTTTTCAACTTCATGATGTTAGGTGACATCTGCATTCACATGCAGCTCCAAGAATCAAGACTGTGCTTCTGAACTCAAGCTCACGTGACATGAGCCCTGGGAACACCCTGTGGACTTGAAGTCACTCAGCTGGGGTCACATCTTTGCCTTGTCTACATAGCTGCCCATGTCCAAATTTCTTTGTATTTTTAACTCTTCAGTGCCTCTTATGTAAATGGCAGTGCTTGGGAATTAAATGCTAAATGCAGCCAAAGTGGTTGAGGTGTCCAAACACCATAGCTCACATCCTCGGGCTATATTGGAAAGGAAAGTTGCTATCTGACTGAGGGAAGATCGAGTATATGCTGGGCAAACAGCATCAGCTGTGGCAGGTTCTGGTGGCTCTTGTTCTTGTGTTTCTTCCAGCAGTGCGGTGCGAGTGGAGCCCTAAATTCGCCATTGAGTCAATCCCGACGAAGTGTATTTCTTTTGTTAAAGAGGATTAAACTGCTAAAGCCAGAGTAAGGACTTTGCATGCAGTGAGGGCCCTGGCTGAAGACAGCAATCAGATTCTGTGACTCACTGAAGGTCAGAACAACACACCAGCTGGGGAGAGAGCCGCTCAGACTTCACATACCTTCTCTGTTCAGCTTTACTGCTGGGGAAACCCCCCTGGTGTCTCCTCCTCCCTTGGGCTGCCCCTCCCCCTTCCTGTGCTGGCCTGTCTGAAATCTGTCATGTATTGCGTCAGGCTGGGCCGCAGCAAGACCTGGAAGGACACTATGTGTGCAGCTGACACTAACCCACTCCTCCAGGTATCAAGGACTGCAGCAGCTGTGGGGGAAGGTAGGCTTTCCTGCCCTCTCTGACCTTCCCAAGCCCGGCCTCACAGGCTCCCTTGTCAGGCCATCTCTCCTCTCTTCTAGGAGCGTCATGCGTCTGTGTTGCTGTGCCGCACAGTTTGCAGTGACTGGGCGCATGGGGAGAAGATGGGATGAGGGTCCCAGCCTGGAAAGTGCCTGTCTCACAACACCAGAGCCAGAGGCTGAAAGTCCTTGGCACCTGGCAATTCCCCCATCCTGTGCTGATGAGCTCAGATGACTCAGAGCTTTGTTGTGCATGGATGTACACACACACACGCGTGTCTATGAGTGTTTGTGCACCAGCAATGCCCTGGATGTGCAATCTGAAAATTACAGGGGCTGTTTTCTTTTATTTTACGTATAAGAGATCAGAATAGAAGCGAGTATAGGCCAAAACATGGAGGAAAGAAGTGCATTGACTGGGCCAAAAATTATTTTTTAAAAGGAGGTAGAGGAAGGGGGAGGGGGCAGGGGGAGAAATCACGGGGCTGCCAGAGAGGGCCAGCCGGAAGTGGAGATGTGTCACCCCTTCTCTGGTGTTTGCTTTTGCATCCCATTTTACAGGACAGACACTGAGGCCAGTCTGGGCAGAGCGACCGGGAGAAGGGCAACCCAAGGGGAGGGGAGGCCTCCCTCCTATGACTGCTGCCCCTTCCCGGGCAGCATCCTGGCCTGAGGCTGAGGTAGGAGAAAGCTTCTCACTGGACAGGGAGGTTTCTTGAGATGTTTCAAGTTGCTATAGTAGCACAAAACTTGTCTGTCACGTTTTATTTTTTTAATAATTTGATTTTATTGGTACATTTTAGGAATATATTACAATCACATTCCTCATTAAGAATTTCTACCTGTACATCATAAATATTGATTCTTATTTTTTCTCATTTCCTTGCCCTCCTTTCAACTGCCTACTCCCCTATATACATAAACTTTGTTTCTATTTTTCCTTTTACCATCAGATTTTTTCTTTCCTTTCTTTGCTTTTCCCTGCCCCCACCCAGTTCCCCTTTCCCTTTGAATATTAATCGTTAATAAATCACTTAAAAGTTTTCATATGTAGCCCTTAGTTGACAAAAGTGAATTTTATATTCTGGTATGATATTTATCCATTAAATGAAGGAATTTTTTATTAGTTCACAAACATCACATTGACTATTGTAACCCCGTGGAAGATGTGATCATAGCTATAAGATCACCGGTCGGCAAAAACACTCAAGTGACCCCCCTGAGACCCTCCTTGCCAAAGGGGATGGCCTTGAAGAGAGCTGGCACTGTTTCATCACCTTTTCAGAACTCACCGCCTGCTGCCGGGTCACACATGGCTCCTTCCCACTCCTCGTCAGCTGTTGACCATGGACCAACGCCCACGTGACAAGGAGATAACATTTTCTGCCACCTCTGGTCCTCTCTGTGGACAGTTCATGTCCATAGACAGCAACATGTGACAGAAAATGCCACCTGCCCCTTACCCAGGCCTGGATGACAGCCTCCTGGGGCCACCGGATCCCGGAAGTTGGGTTAAGAGAAGGCAGGAACAGAGCTGGAGAATGACCGCAGTGGGTGGCATCCTACATCTTCCACCAGCTTACATTTACCTCATGACACATGCAAAGTCCGAACCACTAGAATGTGGACTTCCTGTTTATTAAAGATATATTTTACACCTTAAATCTTTGGTATTTTTACCATGAAATGGAGCATGGAATTCTCTCCTCAGGTATAGTGCTGATAGTTTTCTTGAGTGACAATGTTGCTCTCCATGGGATGGCAGCATGCTGCTCCTGGCCCCTGCGTCTTTCTGGAGACCTGGGCATAGGCCACATTTTGCACCCTGGCATCTGTATCCTCACCCTTTAGCTGCACACCAGGCCGGCACTGCAGGAAGTCCACCCATTCGGTACTATGCACATACTCGTCGCTTCTTCTTCACAAATGTGCAGAGCCTGCTGCAATCCGGGTGGGTTTTGTCTCTGCCCCAGAACACAAATGACTGGCAGCTTTTTTGTTTGTCACCTGTTAGGGGTGATCCTTCACTCACTGCAGATTGTCAAACAGCTAATGAGGTGGCCCCTGACTCTGAGAACACCCCACAAGCCCATCAAATTAAATATCCAGGTGGCTTGGGGAGGCGAGGGCACAGGGCCAGCATGAGCCCAGCAGTAGAGGTTGGCTCAGAAAGCAGAGTCTCCTTTGTGTTGGCAGAACAAGCCCAGACCCAGATATGTGGCTTGCCACCTGCCAGAAAATGTTCTCATTTGCTGAAATTCCTGAATCCTCAGGGGAACTGAGTTCAGCCACTCTTACTCATTATCTAAACATTGTATTAGCAGAGTTTTACAAGACAAATATGCTAAACTTGTTTCCAGAAGTTTTGTTTCACTCTGCTAACCACACCCCACTTCTAGGAAAAGTGATTATTTTTCCTCCATTCCCAGGCATCCTATCAAAAGCGTGCTCACGTTTTCCTGAGAAGTCCGCATGCATGGCTTTGAGAATTCTGCTGTGTCTGGGGATCATCTCGAACTTTCTCTCCCAGCCAGTTTCAGCCACACCCTGATTAGTTGAATTCACAGCTCAGTGTTCTCTTAGTGGCCAAACTGGGGGATGGGGCTAGGAGGAGGTGTCTTTGAAGTTTATCTCCCTTCCCTGTCCTCGCTTCCCTTCTCTCTCTGCTTCTTGGCTGCCATGATAAGCCATGATCCCCTTTCTTCCCCCATGCAGGTCTGCCCTGGTGTTTCTGCCTTGGAGCCAGTCAATCTCTGACTGAATTCTCTAGAAAACGCATACTCCTACCTTTTTCTTGAACCTTTTTCTACCTCTCCCACTGACTCTGAGGAATGCATGCAGCTGAGAATAATCATAATTTTGCTGCAATCTGACCCCAGTGCTGATGAGACCTTGCAGTGGGTCCACTCTGAAAAGAGTGGACACGTGCGGTAGACAGCACATATGCATGTGCACATGCACGCTGCTTTTTGTGTGTGCTGTACATATGTACTTGCATGTCACATAGCAACTGTTCCATCAGGACAGGGCTCACTGGGCATGCTGGGTCTCAGTGTACTTCAGCAAATCCAGCAAAGCCAATGTTCTGTATAGTAGCACAATATAGGCTTTCTTACTGCTTTTATTTTTATAGAAAACTCAAAAATCACCACTCTTGGCATGAACAAATTAAGGTGTCAGCCAGTGGTTAGTGTTAGCTGTTTGTGGTGACAAACTAAAAATTCCAAGTACTATGCAATTGAGTCTCCTAGTGTGACCTCGCCTGGCCTGGAAGAGGATGGGCAGAATTCACCAGAGAAAAGATATCAGAATCCCTAGGATGGCCATGAGCTGTGGGACTAAGACCAGCACTACCTCCCTCTGGTACTTGGGACCTCACTGGTCGAGTTGTTGACAACAGAACCTCCTTCACACTTGCTGTGATGGTCACTGTGAGAGGGTACGATTTAGTAAGATAATCTCTGTCATGGCTTTTGCCTAGGCTGACACTCTTCCTCCTTCACCCCATCTCTGTCCCTCCTCCCTCCTCTCTCATTAGAAATATACTTTGGTTGGGTCAAGACTTGTCCCGACTGATCCTCCCCCCCATCACTCCTTCACCCCAGTGTACCCATTCACCGTTGTCTATATGTCCTGTAACAAACTGACTGCCATGTAGTAGGTCACATCGTGACAACTCTCACAAGTCACCACCTAGCATCCTGGCACATCAGCACTGACCCCACCTCTTCCCATCCTCCTAACAGCCATGGTGTTACCTGTACCCTGTGAAGTGACTGATTAAATAGGTTCAATGACGAAAAGGTATTTCAGTGCTACTTAATATTCTGTATTGCTAATGTCTATAAAGCAATAAATAACTATAAAATAAAATCATTGGACAAATTAAAGATTTCTTAATAGAACACTTAGTATTTCAAGTAAAATACTCAAAAATTTTAAATGCCCACTGTGTAGACTCCTAGATGCTCACAGAGGAAAGAGCTGTGAACATATCTGCCTGGGACCAAATACTCTTTTTTAATGAGTAAACCAATGGTACTGAGTTGTAACTTTCATAGACTTTAAGTGTGATGATTGAACTCTAACTTTTTAAATAAGCCTTTGACTTTTAAAGACAGATAAAAGTGTGAAATATCTTCAGCTGAGTAAAACTATCCAGGAGGTGAGCTGGCGTAGGTGCAGGTGGAGCCCGGGTTCTGGGAGGTCACTTGGTGCCACCAGGAAGTTGCCTGGACTGGGCAGTGAGTGTGTGAGGGCCCAGACCACACGGTCTATCTCTCCAAAAATGTTTGATATACTTTGTATGCACAGAATTCAGATTTTTAAAATGTCCAATTCTGTGTGGTGAGTACAGTCACCATATTTGTCAAGCATGACTCCCGAGCCCCAGACAGCTGCTTCCTGTACTGCGCTTTGAAGCTGCTGGTGGACCTTCTCCACACTGCTCCTACTGCCCACTCTTTCTTCTGGTATGCCTGTTCTGAAGTCCAGATAAACAGATTGTCCTCTTGCATCCAGTTCTTGTCATTTAGCACAATGCTCTCAAGAACTGGCCGAAGCATAGCAGACTTCAGAAATCCTTGCCACTTGCAACAGGACAACATGCAGTCGAGACTCTGCTGTATTTCCCTTCTCCGCCCACCTGCTGACAGCACCAGGCCACTCACTCCTTTGGGCTGCTGGGAACAGTGCTGCAATGAGCACTGCAGGGCTCTGTGTGAGCCTCTTCTCAGTTCTAGGGGTGTCTCTCTCAGCAGGATTGCTGGGCCACAGGGCAACTCCAGGTCTGCCCTGCTAGGAGTCGTGCTGTGTCTCACTTTGCACATGCCTAAAATTTTGAGAAAGTTATGACTCAGGGAATTTAATGGTGCAACGATCTGCTAGTGGTAGGTGAGTTTATACTCGCACATGTTAAAATAAGGTCAAGAGCTTGGTGAGACAAAGTTGTCAACCTGCTGGACTCACAAAGGTGCGTGAAATTTAACTTGAGCTATTTCTTGTCAACAGTCAATGGCTCAGAAGCAGCAGTGAATTTAGAATTCTGTAACTAAGGACTCCTCCTGCCCAGAAGAATTGAGGCGGCCGCACAGTAACCAGTCCAGCTTGCTCAGGGTCAACCCCAAACCCCTCCCACTACATTCTCTTAGTGGAGAGGCTGGATCCACCTCTGGGTGGAAAGTGTCTCATTCATCACTCTTTGTTTGCTCAATAATAAAATAAACTCAGATTTTATTGTGGCTCAGTTGACCTTTCAACATATAGCACGTGTGCAAAGCCATGTGCACACATTTGCTCTGCTGTGCGTCTCACTACCAAGATCTTCAGCAGAGAAGACAGGCCCTAAACAGAAACGATGCCTATACATCATTATGCCCCTTTTTTTTTTTTTTTTTTAGGTTTTTTGAGACAGGGTCTCGCTTTGTGGTTCAGGCTGGCCCTGAGCTCAGCCTCAAACTCAAATCACAATCCTCCTGCCTCTGCCTCCCGAGTGCTGGGATTACAGGCGTGAGCCACCACGCCCGGCACTGTGGTATGTGGTTCTGGTTGCTGCTGGGTGTGGGTCTCCACACCCAGTATTGTTATGTGGTTACCAGGGAATCGAACCCGGGCCCTTGCGCTTGCGAGACAGGCGCCGGAACCACTGAGCTAACTCCCCGGCCCCATTATGCCCCTTTTAAGCTAGTGTCATCCCATGGAGATGCATCCTTGTCGGGACTACAGAGGCTGGACAGGCTTCACTCTAAGGATAGAAGACATGTGTGGATTCTTCCCCCTCAAGCTGTGTTTCATGCTCATGTCCTGCTTGGGAAGGTAAGAAGGTTTCTACAGGCTCCCAGCTGGTGAGCGTTAAAATGCTTCAGCTGTTCCAACATCTCAGTAAGAAAACGGGCAAAGGGTCTGGGAAGATGCTGCATAAACAAAGATACCCAAATGGTAAAAAGCCAAGGAAAATCTAAACCGTATCTCTGTGCTTTGGGGTTGCTGACATGGAAATAATGGATGAGGCTGTCTGTACTTGTCAGATTTGATTACTACAATGGGATACTGGAGGCAGCTAAGAATAGTTTTGGAGGATCGAAGTTTAAGATTGAGCAACCACAGTGGTTTGGCTTCTGGTGAAATGAGTGCTGCGTGATGGGAGCATGTGCCAGAATGAGTAGTCACATCATGAAGCAGAGAGAGAGAGAGAGGATAGGGCCCCATAGTTCTCTTTAAGAGCATGCCCCCAAGACCACAGACCTGCCTCTTGAAGAACAGTACTTCCTACAGTGTCCTGGGGACAACCGGATCTTTATGGCACAGCTAAGATCCAAACTACACATTGTTTTTGTCTTTCTAATACTGTGTTTTGAGAAAGCACAGATAATGACAACATGCAAATTAAAACCAGAATGAGATACTACCACACATTTACTAGAAAGACTAAAATTAAACAGACAACCGAGGCCAACGGGCACATGTCTATGCCACCAAAAGACACACATACAAAGGTTATAGCAGTGTTGTGTGTAAATGTCCCAAACCGGAAACAACCAAAGCTGTACAAAATGAAGTGAAGCCTTAAAATCACATCACTGGCCCTAAACAGCCATGGAGACAGGGACAAGCACTCATACTGTGTGGGTCAACTTCACAGATGCAGGGAGCAATAGAGGCAAATATCTTTTTAAACATACAATCTTTAACACAAAAACCAAAACATATGACTTCCTCATGTACACCATGCCTTATGCAGAACTAGCAGAAGCCTCTGAAGTCACACAGTGCGTCCTAAGCTGTGAATGCTGAGATAGCAGGAAAGAACAGGGCTGAGTTTCCAGACTGGGACGGGAGTTCAATTTCATGGTTACCAAGGAAGTTGGAGCCATTGAAAAGATGGCCTGGAGCCAATACTACTCAAACAACAGCTCTTCCTCAATCTGGAAAAGTGCAGGTCTATGGCTAGCCTGGCCTGACGGTGTTCAGAAGGCAAGGCCAGAGGGAGGATGGAGAGGAAAGGGGAGGCCTTTGGCAAGTGAGTGATTCTCTGCCCCCTTATAATGTTCCTCAGATTTCACTGACTTAACCTGAGAGATCCAGGGGCTGCAGATGCTGCCGGGCTCTCTCCCCCCTTGTGTCCTGTTGGAAACAGTGGATAACTTACTGGGACCTACAACTTACTTACTTGGACTGATGGATGTCTTCCCTGCCCTGCAGGATTTGGGGTTATTATAACTACAGGGATTATAGCAGACATCTGCCCCACCTTGTGGAATTTTAAACTACAAGGATTACTGCACTAGGATTATCGGCCTTAAAACTGGACAACCAGACATGCTGTGATGCTAGTGAGAATTCAGCGGGGAGGTGCTTCCTTGATTGCCCATTGCATCTTCACTCCAGCTGCAGGGCTGGCCCACGAGCACGGCGGTGCATGGCCCTGCGGGGCACGCCTCTCGGCACAGCCCTGGAAGCCCACCAAATCCACACATCCTGATGACCCTGACCTGTGCGTTCGGGGCTGCATGTATGGATAAAGTTGGGGCTCCCATCTCTTCCCATGCTCCGGAATTCTTGCCCACTTCATCCGTTCCCAAAGATGTCTCATTCCTAAGCCATAGGGGTTACGGATGTGGAGCGGGTCAGAATCATTAGGCTCTGGCAGTTTTGTGCTGCCCAGGTGCAATTGCTACACGCCAGTCCCCAGAGCTGCACAGGACACCCTCCTGCTGGCTCAGCTCGGGGCCACTCCATGCCAGGCCTCGGTGAGCTGCCAGGAACTGGAGATCATAATCTCCTTCATCTTCAGACAGGCAGACACACTGCTTTCTCCGTGCGCAGATGCACCAACTGAGAGACCTGAGACCTGGACCCAGCTGGACAGCAGCAGGGCAGGTGTCCATTGTTGATTGCTGAGGGTAGTGAGTGGGAGGAACTGGCCCATCTGCATATACCTGCTCCAAACCGAGGGCAGGAGAGGTGACGGGAAGGACACAAATTCACACTGGCTGGCTGGGACCAGAGAAGAACCCTTTAATGAGATGCAAGCATGTGAGGCAGGAGTCCTTGAGCAGCCAGAGAATCTCTACCAAGCGGCCTGAACTTGAAAGAGGCTTGGAGGAGCCTAATAGTTTGGCCGATCTGATATTCCAGGCTGTGGAAAATGTTACAACAAAACCAATGTGGGATGAGGTGTGCCTGTAGGCTGCGGAGTTTGTGTTAGACAGTAATGAGGAAAAATGACAGGCAGAGGATCATAAGGGCTACTGCTGGGACTCCGCCGGAACACAGTGGACTCCTCCATCCAACGGTGGCAACTGGCTGTCTCTTGGGCGCCTCCACTAGGCCAGGTTGAAGTACTCTTACCTCCCCCTGTGCCCTCTGATGCCACACTGTGCCCCCCATCCCCGAGAGTGGGTGCTGGATGTAATAGAACATACATAGTAAGTGACAGGCTGCTGTGTGGGACAGCCCTGAGCATGACACAGAGCCCTGACCGCTGCTTCTGGAAGTCTGACTGGGGAGTTCCCCTGCTTGTGCCCATTCCTCCATGCTGGGCCCCTCAGACAGGGGTTTGGGCTCTGAGCTGCCGGGGACAGGGTTCGCGGAGCTGAAGGGCCACCTGGACACCGGCAGATCTCCATGTCCTTCCCACCCATGCTTCCTTGGCTAGGACACAGCAACTCGCATTGTTGTTCTTGAGCCATTACACCAACTGTCGCCCCACTGCTCTGTAAGTCAGGAAGATCAAAGGCAAGGCCCTGAATCTCCTTTCATTTTAAAGCAAGCAGCCTTCGCAGCTAGTAGGAGCAATTTGTGATGACTAGGTGGCATCTTTCCTGTTTACCAGAGGAAATGATGCTGCACCGTCCTGTCCTTGGTCGTGCTCATAGGAGCAGATCTGAGCTGTTTGCTGTAAAGATGTTCAGTTCTTAGCTAACAGGGAGGAGCCACGGTGTGCAGGCTGCCTGAGGAGCTATATATCCCTAGTTCCTTTATTAATTTTTTTTTAAATTTCGAGTCAGGGTCTCGCTAAGTCACTACGTTACCCACACCAGGCTCAAATCTGCAATCCTCCTGCTGTAGCATCACCAACGCTGGGATTTCAGGAGTGCGCCGGTGACCCCGGCCCAGGAGTGTGTGCTGCTGCGAGCAGAGTGGCATCTGGTTCTGACGCAGAATGCGGGGGGCTGTGAAATGGGCTCCAGTGAGAACTCCAGGAGAAGGACCACGCAGCAGAGTTGAGGAGGGAGAGGTCTCGGGGCAGAAAGCAGCCATGTGGGGCCTGCCGGAAAAGTCCAGGGCTAACTTCAGAGGCGCTACTGCCAGCCCGCCTCTACCACAAGTTATATTCGCTATTCTGGAGATTAAGAAGCCTGGTCTCTGGGGTTTGCTCCTCAGCTACAGCAGAGACAAAGTGAAGAAATTTGAATCTGCTCCTCTGTCCTCTTCAGGACTCATAAGTCCAGAGCAAAGGACCCCTGAGAGGTGACTTCCAGCCCGGCCGCTCTGGGGAGTGGGGGTGGGCGGCTCATTACTTCAGTGGATCCGCCTCCCCGGGTGCCTGGGGTGCTGCCAGGGCTGGGAGCCACTGTTCTCGGCCCCTGCCCTGACTGTGCTGTCTGTGACACCGCAGATGAGGACAGAAAGCTCTGTGGAATCAGTATAGCTTGCCATTTTTTTAAAACTATAGGATCCAAAATGAACTACTGGTCCTATCCCAGCTCATCAGAAACATGAACACTGCCACGGGCAGCATCTAGCCTGGGGCGTTGGACTGGTCGTTTCACACTCTGAGGCCGTTCTGAGCTCCTCTTTTCCTTTTAATGTGCAACTCATTTGATACTTTTCGGGGGCCAGGTTCCAGTGCCTTCTGTGCCATGGTGAGGAAAGACCTCCTGCCAGGGACACAGAACACCTCAGAATTACAGGCTAACCCTCTGGAGATGTCCAATGCATTGCCCTGGAAAATGAATTCTCTTCCTACTACTTTTCCTCAAAAAAAGCAAGTTTCAGTTCTTTGGCTAATTTCCTGCCTTGACCTCTGAGTGGGAACAGATAATCAGTCGCCTGGCCTCGCTGGAGGAGACTAGGACACTACCCAGGCTTGTTCTTCCGAGGAAGGTGGAGCCCCACACCATTGGGTCAAACACGAGTGCTGGTGGCTGGCCTGACTGACCTCGATGTCCCTCTCCTAGCGGCGCCAGGGAGCCCCGCCCAGCCCCGCCTTGAGCCAGCACTGCAGACACCGAAGCTCTGGGTCAGACAAAGGCCCAGTCTACTCACTGGCCGAGCCGCACTGCAGCTTGCAGAGTTCAGTGCTCCCCTAGAGCGGTGTAGGCTAGGTAGAGCTCTCTCTTTTCCTGTCCAGAGCAGGCAGGAGGAAAGGGGTGTTTCTCTCTCTCCTCATCTTCCTCTCCTACTGCCAGGGGCTTTATTGCTTGTTAATACCAGAAAGTGTTAATCACACGCAAGAGCTTCACATGTGAGGGAAATGCAGCACGGGCAGAAAGGAGGACTGGGGAACACTCCTCCCTGACCTTCTCTCCACTAAATGCACACTCCAGGTCCCCCCACCCACGTCCCACAGCCCTATCTCTGTGGATTTTACTCCTCCAGGGACATCTATGAGTGGAATCTCACGGTGTTTGATCTCCGGTGACTATTTTAGTTCACCAGCCTCACGCCAAGGCTCTCCCATACTTGCAGGGTCAGGCTGAGTAGTAGACCACGTATAGATCATGTTTGCTCATTAATGTGTTTTTCTGTCCAGGGCTCCTGGGTGGCTGTGATTGAGTGCACACATTCTCAAAGTCTGTTTCCTTCCTTGGGGTCTGTAGCCAGAAGAGCAAGAGCAGGGTTGGATGTTCATTCTGTGGGACCCTCTGAAGAACCACTGCACTGTCCACAGCTCTAGCTCTCGGCCTCTGCCATGCTGCCCTGGGCTCCTGAATCTTGGAGGAACCAGAACATATGGTCTTGGCATTGGGCTTTGACACATGACGACCCACTGAGGATGGACTGAACCCAGGCCAGGTGCTACCTGCACAAGGAGGCCTGGTCCTGCCTCCCCTCAGGCACCAAACTCCGGCAGCTGAGTTCTGACTTCGCCTCCCATGGTCAGTGCCCACCCACAGTGCAATGGCTGAAGAGGGACAGGGTAGGAAACACTGAAGGCTGCTGCTGGGACTCCGCCAGAACACAGGTGGCATGGGACCTTCAGCCCGGCTGCAGAGAAGCCACCCAGCCTCTGCCTTTCACTGGGCCCTGGAGAGATGCCCACCTGCCAGGACCATGACGCCATCATTGCTGTCAGGTTCCAATAGCACATGGCTGTGCTGTCTCCCTTGCTGGCTCGCTTCTGACTGAGTCCAGTCCGGTGGGTCCTGCTGTCTTCGAGCCCTGGTCCCCACCAGCAGCTACCACAGGACACGCTAAAGCAGAGGTGCAAGTGAGAATTCAAGACTTGACAGATGACATCTTATCCTCAGACCGAGCACCCTGGCACCCTGCCTACAGAATCAGGAGGGTCCTGGCCCCTCCCAGGAGGGTCGCCATCCAGCTGGGAGAGTGCACGTGCAGACTCAGAGTGAGGAAATGCGACTTCCGGTCAGCTTCACCTCTACTCCGCTCCTTTTTGGAGGTCAGAATCCTGGGGCATAGCTGGTCAGGGATGTGGGGGGGACCTTTGCCCAAAAGAGGACACAGAAGCAGGGGAAGGACAAGACAGTAGTGAGTTTACCTTCCCGAAAGAGGAGGGAGGTGTCAGCCTTGCCTCGGATCAGCCTTTGTTGATAAACTGGTGCCAGTAGGTCTCTGCGAATCTAAATGGCACTGAGTGTCTTACACGTCCTCTTGGTGTCAGCTCTACAGCTGTGCAGCAGCGACCCCGGGAAACACACTGCGCTCCTCACCGGCTGACTGTGAGCCTCCTGCAGCATTCAGAACGAACTTGCACCCAGTCCTCCCGGCTGCAGCCCAGGAGGAGAGCGGGAAGTGGAATCTGCATTGTCCCAGGGGTTGGAATGAGAACACGAAGTGGGCTGGGCCGGCAAAGTGGGCACATCCCAGCTGTCAGCCATTCCCATAGCTTCACAAATCTTTTGGAGTTGCTTCCGGGAAGCAATTAATTCACGGTGTCTGCAATAGGTCACCTACTGCCAACCCACTTTGTTGGGAAACCATGAACACATAGAGCTATTGATCACCATTTAGGAAGATCTGGGCAGCTCTCCGGGGTGGACAGACCAGTCAAGGGATTATCAAACCTACTTCTGGCCATCGAGTACTTTCTCTCTGGAGAAAGAAGTAAGCTGAAAAGTCGTGGTTGATATTGCCTGAGTAAAACTCCATGATTGTAGAATTCTACCCTAGAACTTAGGTAAAAGTTGTAGAAAAATAATCAAGTCCTTTCTGTCCCCCAACTTGACCTATCCCTACACACCCTCCGCATGCCCAGTGGCGCTGGGCACAGGAAGGCCCTTCCCAGGAACTGGGGCACAGATGTACCCCCAGGTGAGGCTGCCCCTCTGCATGTCCCTGCAGAGCAGCCACACTGAAATGCAGGCACATAAGGGAGCGAGTGACGAGGAGTAGGATGAATCACTGTTGCCCAGTGAGATAGTGCCGGAGCAGGCTGCCTAGTCTGGCTGCACATGCTCAGCATCGTCTTCGAAAGGACTCAGGGTTGTGCCTTCAGTGTAACTATTTTCTTATTGTGGCTTGAAAGTCAACCACTCTGTCCTTCCTCTTCACTTCTCTCCAGGGAGACTCGCCCTCCCTACCCACCAGGGGTTCTTTGGGCCCCCGAGGCACTAGCCTGGCAGGGGAGGAAGGTGGAACTGTGAGGTTCCACCGGGGCAACACGGTTCCCCTCATTCTCCTCCTTGCAGGAGAACAGGGCCAGCAGGATTTCGGGGTGAGCTGAGGTCTGCTGGGAAGTGCCGGGCCTCTGCCCACACGCTCAGGAGAGCGGGTAGCCCTCAGCGGCTTTGAAGACCGAAAGCAGACATTTCACTCGTAACTTCACCTCCATCTGACTAGATGATACCAAGACAAGCTGATTACTCGGTCACCTAACATTGTCCCCAATGTTCAAGTGGACTTTTTTTTCTATTAGAAGCCACCATAGCTCATCCAGAACTTTACAATGCTCAAGGGACATTTTAAAAGGGACATGTCTTCCAGCTAACCAAGCTCCGAGAACGTGATTGCATGGGTTAATCGTGCTGTGGCTCTGAGTTCCATATGTGACAAGAATTCCCTGTTTAAGGTTTTCCTGCCAGAACTGACATCACCCACACACACACACACGCAGGGAAGAACAAGGACAAGTGAGGTCAGTTCTGGGACCTGGGAAGCTGCCAAGGCTGGGCCCTTCCCTGGGTGTAGCAAAAGGCACTTTATCAAATGATGCTAGAGATAAAACATCCTACACAAAATACATCATTACACAGCCGGAGGCGTGGGGAAATAACCTCCCATGAACTCTGCAGCCGTCTAGGAACCGTCAGTCAGGTGCCTCAGCCTTTCATAGTCCCCCTTTTAACCAGATTTTGCTGAGCTGATGGCCTGGGGTTAAACCGGGAAACAACAGCGGGAGATTGGTGCTCCCAGGTGAGCCAGATAAGAACTTGGACTCTCACCAACTGGCCAGCTGAAGGGGACACTTGACCACCCAGGAAGAGGGCCTGAAAACGTCAGACCACACCCAAACCCATCCACTTAATATAGATGCATAGCGGCCACTTCAGCTCTCAAAACACATACCTCTCCTTTCTCCCCAAATTGCATTTTCCAGAGACCCCCGCGGTCTCCATCCTGTGCCTCCTCCACGAGAACCAGTGTCCCTCCCTCCCTCCCGACTCTGCGTTAACACTAGTTCCCAGTACTCTCCGT
This sequence comes from Petromus typicus, assembly GCA_004026965.1. NCBI lineage: Eukaryota > Metazoa > Chordata > Mammalia > Rodentia > Petromuridae > Petromus > Petromus typicus. The sequence continues at coordinate 19,824 of PVIR01009469.1, read as the reverse complement.
CACCCAAGAAACACTGTGTGGGTCCCCAGCGCGGTCCAGGCCCAGAGCGACATCTGGGCTGTGAACTGCTAATTTCCCAGAGGAGCTGGCACCCGCACATCACTGCCTGACTGTGGCTCCCCGCGGGTCAGCTCCCCAACAGTGGGGAGATTGGCCCTCTGCGCTCAGTTTCTGCATCGGAGAAATAGGTGTTGATAGCTAACCAAAACGTCCCCCAGAAGTCTCTTGTGCTCAGAGGTAGGGCTTTGGAAGGGGACAGAGTCTCGTGGGCACTGGCTCAGAATAAGTTACTCCAGTGACGCCGCCATAGTTTGATGACGTTGGTGGAAGGTGACGGTAACAGGAGCGAGACCTCACTGAAGGAGCAGAGCGCGAGAGCACCACCTTGGGGTCCCAGTCCGGTCCCTCTTATACTGCTCAGGCCCTTTCCACAGTGCTCAGCAGGGGAATCTCAGCTCCGCAGTCTCGGAGCTTGCGGCTGATCGCTGGTCACTTCTCTGCACTTGTGGATTATCAAAACAGAACCTAGAAAATAACCACGCAATTCAGAAAGCGCTCAGTTCTGCTCTGCTCCAGGCCACACGTCACCGGCAGGGGGCTCCCGAGAGCTCCTTTTTTTGTCCTAGCGGCTCCTTTTTTTTTTGAGACAGGGTCTCGCTTTGTAGTTCAGGTTGGCCCTGAGCTCAGCCTCAAACTCACATCACAGCAGTCCTCCTGCCTCTGCCTCCCGAGTGCTGGGATTACAGACGTGAGCCACCAAGCCCGGCACTGTGGTATGTGGTACTGATTGCTGCTGGGCGTGAGTCTCCACGCCCAGTATTGTTTATAGTTTCCGGGACCAACCCGGGTCCTTGAGTTTGCAAGACAGTCGCTGGAACCACAGAGCTAAATCCTCGGCCCTGTGGCTCCTTATTTTCTGAGACCCATGTCCTCAGCCTCCACCCTGGATTACTGTACTGGCCAGGCAGCCTAATATTCCCCCTTTCCCCCTGGAACTTTTCCACTGTTTTCAGTGCACCAGGCTCCATCTGAGACCCATGAGCAGAGAAGCAGCCCAGGCACAGGATGCCACAACAGCCAAAGCTACCTGCCAGACAGGATCACAAGCAGCCAGAGGTTCTGATGCTCCAAGCAGTGACAAGCCACTTTCTCCTCAGCCAGCCTTTCCCACTCCTCCAGAGCCTGTTGCATCTCTCTCGTTCCTACCTCCTCTGCCCCTCTGGAGAGGATGCTCTGTGTGGACGGCTCCCACGTGGACCTTTTCCCGTCATTACTGAGCCCCAGCACAGGCATCAGACATGTGGCATCCACGAGCACCAGCAGGCTCGGACAGTGCTCCTGGAAGTGCTGTCCTCTCTTGTGCCCAGTCCCTTCCTTGGCATTGCTGCGCATTCTGGTTCCTCTGGAAAGCCCCAAGGACCAGCAGAAGTGCCACAGAACACTGTGAAACAGCTCCCAGAAATGTGCCATGTGTGGACCGAGGAAAGACTTGCTCTGATTCCTTCTGTGTGGCAAAAACCCAAACTTAAAAACAGTGCTAGAACAGGAGTAGCCATCGTGGTGCTCAGGAGTTCTGGTGACAGCACATGTCCCAGACCCAAAGCAAAGATCCTCACCACCGACAGCTGGTTGGCCCCTGGGAACTCCCTTAGGGTCATGTTTTGATAATACTATTTCCAAGTCCCTGTTCCAAACTATGACAAGTGAAGACATTGGCAGTCTCTCGTATGCCAAGGGGGCCTTTCTTCCAAGAGCACTTCTTTCCTACGTACAATCTACAGAGCTACTCCGTGGGGGAAACACACTGTGGGTGAGATCATTGCTTGCTCTGCAAGGTGACCACACACAGTGCAAAATGCTTGACATCGTGACAACTACCATCAAGGGACTGTCATGGTCTCCAGACAAAGTGACAACCAAGAGTGACCCACACATACCATACAGCCACTTGCAACATGGGCCAGCAACAGCCTGACTGAGGGACTGAGAGGGGAACAGAATGGGCTGGCTGGAGACCCCCAGGACCCTGACACCCCTGAGAGAAGAGCATGAGTTCTACAGCGCCATGATTCTACAGAGAGGGGTTTTTGGCCAAGTTGGTCAGCCCACATGGTGAGACCTCAGGACTTTTAGAGATCAGCCCTGTAGGCACTTTCCCTCCTGCTGAGTATCCCTGGGTCAGAAGGAGCCCTGTGGCCTCTCGTGTAGAGATTATGCAATTGGGAGAATCCAGTTGTAAATATGTAAGTAGGTGAGCAAGAATTAGGTACAAAGTTTTTTAGAATGTGGTAAAAGTCATCACATAAAGGACCCCCGCTCTGCCCTCTCAGGCCTTGTCAGCTGCCTCCTCGCTATCTCTGATGCATCCCACTCCCCCTCTGTTATGGCTTTTATCTGCTTGTCCCTCCAAAGCTCCACACATCCATAGGTGGGGCTTTTTGGAGATGGGTGGATCTAGGATTAAGGGTATGTGGTACTAAATTATTCTTCGCATAGTTCTGGGTGTGGATAATGGGAAAACCCACGCTGGGTTGGGTGACACTACCCCAAAGGCTTGTAGTTTGGATGAGATAAAAGGAAAAGGGAGGCTTGTTTTGCTGCTTGCTGCTTTTTGGCACTCCCTGACATGGACCGTGTCTCCCCTGTGAGGTCCCTCTGCCATAGCCCACCCTGCCTTATAGCCAGCTAATTATGGACTGAAACCCCCACATACTGTGAGCCAAATAAACTTTGTCCCTTTTAACTTTGGGTTTGGGGATTGTGTCTCAGCGAAGAGAAAAACAACTAAAACACCCACAACCCAACACATCGCATCAGGGGTCTGGGCCCTAAACGTGACTCTCCCACCATCTGTCATCTTCAGGCTCTGGGAGCTGATGCAAGCTGAGAGTAGTCCAGGTACCTGTTTTAAGCGTGGGTGGCACTGGCATGACAGTAGTCAGCTTGGCATCGGAGAAAGAGTGCAGACCAGGCCCTCCTCACCCACTGCCTTGCTCATGGGGCCTCAGGGACTTGCTCTCTGCATGGTAATTTCACTCCCAAGTGCCTCAGTGAGAGTCCTCAAAGACCGGGAGCACTTCCTACTCTTTGTGGAGCAGGAGGGCAGAAGCACAGGAGGCAGATCTGACACGTCATCCCACTAAATTTCCACCAAACCACGTCCCGTTAACAGAGGTCGCTGAGCCATTCAGCTAGGGCAAGCTTCAATTTTCTGCTCAAGCTGCAAGAACAGGATTGTGAAATGATAGTTTTCTTGAGAATGTGGAATGGCAGCCAGCTAGCTTCACTTGGGGACAGCTATAATGTCTGTTGTGTTTCGATGATAAGAAAAGACAAAAAAATAGAGTCAAACAGCCAGACCAAGGAGACTGCCAGATGTGTGACCTCCCAATCACCTTCTCTTATCTTCATATGAAGGGAGCTTCTAGACAGAGAGGCTTTGCAAGGCCTTGATATGGGTGGAAAGTGTTAAAAATAATTCTCTAACAGGGTTAGAATGGCATAGAGAGCACAGGGGGGACCCTGTCTGCTATCTGGAGATCTCAGGAGAAGGAACATCAGATGCTGCAGTGAAAAGCAGCAAGTGCGCCTGTGCCAGAAAGACCTCAGTTGTTGGAATCAGAACTTCCTTCTTCCAATTTTAATTACCTAAAGGAAAACTTGAAGAAAGTCAGCAGCCTCAGGAAGACTACAAGTGACAGGATTCAGAGATCTTTTGAAATATCTTGTAAATAAATACTCCACTGTAACTGTTCAAGTGGCTGATATTCTCTTTCTTCAGGAGCTGATGTTCAAAGTGAGACTAGAACAGAGAAGGCGGGCAGGTGGGAGCCAGATTCCCACTGGCATCCTGAGCTGGGGGGGGGGGGGGCTGGCTGTCAGCGTGGGGCTAGGGGAGGCAAAGGGGCCACGGAGGGGCCTGGAAGTGAGCCGGGCTCTCAGCCCCTCTAGGGAAGCTCTGCTTGGCCAGTGGCTAAGGGACTGGACATGGGCCAGAGGAGGAGCACTGTGGGGATAAGAGAAGATCAACTTCAGGGAAGAGGGCTCCTTGAACAGGCAGCCCAGGGCCACCACCACTGATGCAAGACCCTTCCAGGCAAGAGTAAGTGCCCTGGCCACTATTGTCAAACACACTGCCTCCCTTCAGCAGCTCTTGAAGTTGAGTGCTTTTCATGATTCTGGGAAAGAGGCCGTGGTGAGGTGTGATGCTGAGTCAGGGCTTCGACACAGAGAGGGCACAGGATGAGAATGCGCCTGCTGATCAAAAAGAAGGACAAGGCAGGGTCAGTGAGGAGTCCTGTAGGAGAGACCCACAAGGCCCTGCGGACATCCACTTCTTGTGGCCAGCATCTGCATGCTGGACCATTAGTAGGTAGCCTGATTCTTCTTCTTGCTGCCCTTTGACTGGCAGTACAGTGGTAAAAATTCCCTTAAAAAATTCATAATTCTAGGGGGCCGGGGATTTAGCTCAGTGTTTCCAGCACCTGTCTTGCAAGCGCAAGGACCCGGGTTCAATATCTGGTAACCACACACAATGCTGGGCGTGGAGACTCCTGCCCAGCAGCAATCAGTACCACAGTGCTGGGCGTGATGGCTCACGCCTGTAATCCCAGCACTTGGGAGGCAGAGGCAGGAGGATTGCTGTGATGTAAATTGGAGGCTGAGCTCAGGGCCAGCCTGAACTACAAAGCGAGACCCTGTCTCAAAAAAAAAAAAAAATCATAATTCTGAATAAAAAAGGAGTTTATTCTGAGCCAGATCACAAGTGACCATGTCTAGGAACTCAAACTCAAGTTACCTAGAAAGGCACAGTGACATGGTCCCTCTATGAAACAGAACACACAGCTTTAGAGGTGAGGGACCCTCTACAGCATACAGACACGATCTTCAACCTGACAGGGCGACCACAACAGGACCCAAGTGCCATGTTGCTCCCAGCCTCACTGCTGGGAGAGGCAGAGTTCTGGTCTACCAACCTTGACCTCCCAATCTGTTCCATCTCTCCACAAGGCCCCCAAGGATGACAGAGACCACTCCTCAGCTGGAAACCCATGCAGGTTTGCCAGACGGCCTCAAGACAGCACCAAAGTTTCAATCCTGCCTCAGGGTTACTCCTCTTGTATGACAGGATCAGCCATGTTAACCCTGAACAAGGCAGGGAGAGACCCTTACATGCCTCATTTATGGTTTCCATTTTATGTTCTCCAAAGCATGATGTAGTATGAGCTGAATGTAGGACCCCTGACGGCCAGATGTGCATCCTCCCTGAGCCACAGCTCTGTCCCGGGACCTCTGAGCCCACCTCAAAATCAGAGCGCTATATCAGCACGCAGCTGGCCCTCAGCAGCACTGCCCGTGCTCCCTGGACTCCACTTACCCTCCTCGCCACTGGGAAGCAGTGGTTTCTCTCTGTTTCAAAGCTGAGCCTCAGAGAGGTTTAAGAGTCCAGGGGACTTAGAGGTAGCAAGTGGTAGGGTTGGAATCTCAACTCCAGTCTATCTATCTCTGCAAGACCAGGCTCATGACCCTCTCAGGGGGCCTCAGTGGAGCCTTAACATAGCTGAGGGTGTGAGTTCAAGGACGGTAGTGTGTGTGTGTGTGTGTGTGTGTGTGTGTGTGTGTGTGGATGTGTGTGTGGATGTGTGTATTTCATTGTTGGTTATAAAGGTAGACTTTCTGTTTTAATGTGAAGACTTCTAACTAAAACTCATTTTCATAGACTATGACTTTAGCTTTTAAAGCCCTGTTACTCAGAGACCATCTGAAGGAATTCCCAATCATGCAGGCCTCGTATCCCAGGCACTACCTCCTGCCCAGGCAGCTGGGTGAGCACTGAATGCTGCTCAGGTGTTGGGGATCATGGGCTCAGAGCGAGACCCGCACTGTGCACGCCGTGGCCCTGGGACTCTGCCTTTCAGCGACACAGGTGTGTAGAGCGAAGGAACCACGGCATCTTCACACCTTCTCCTCCTCGTGCCGATGCTCCCACAGTGGCGGGAGAACACAGCCTCTTGTGTCGAGAGCTGATCAAGAGCAAAGACAACTCAAAGACTCACTCATTTTTCATGTCACCCAGCAGCAGAACATCACAGATCAGTTCTGGGGGATTCTTCCAGGGGCCCTAAAGTGTCACAACAAAAGGCCTGGGATGTGACTGGTGGGACTCTGCTCAGGTCCAGCCCAGGCTGACTCAGGCAGGTGCTGTCCATTCCTTGGCCAAGACAGCAACCAGGGACAATGGTGCTGCAGGAGTTTGCAAATCCTCAGCTTCTGCCAGCCCAGGCAGGGTACAGCTGCCAGAGCCTTGCCGAACATTCACTAGCCTGAAGGAGCCCAGAAGGGGCTCTTGCTGGCTTGGACCTCAAGAGCAGCCTCTCAGTTAAGCCAGACTGCCAGGAGTGGGACTGGCGGTGGCTGCAGACATGTGTACTCACACACACGTGGTTACCTTCCTTGCTTTCATTCTACAATAGTCCCTCGGATAGAATACTGTTGTGGAGCCTCGAGGTGTGGGGACTCTGTCCCTTCTCCATCAAAGATAGGAAACAAGGGCCAAGGATTTAGCTCAGTGGTTCCAGCACCTGCCTTGCCAGTGCAAGGGCCTGAGTTCAATCCCAGGTAGCCACATACAACAATGCCGGATGTGGTGACTCACGCCCACCAGCAATCAGTACCGTATACCACAATGCCAGGTATGGTGGCTCACACTGTAACCCCAGCACTTGGGAAGCAGAGGCAGGAGGATTGCTGTGAGTTCAAGGCTAGTCTGGGCTACATAGTGAGCTCCCGGCCAGCCTGAACTACAAAGCGAGACCCTGTCTCCAAAAAAGATAGGAGACAAATGAGACCCTGGGTAAGTGAGCTTGCATGAAGTGTCACAGAGCTGAAGATGAGTAATCACTCAGGAAGTATACACATGCCGCAGAGACAGGGCCTGAGCACTGCTCAGCCTTGAGTGCACATGAGCTGCTTGTAAAAATGTCTGCAGACCTGAGTCGCTGTGTTAGGACCTTGTGTACTGAGGAAAAAGAAATGCCCAGTGTTCTCTTCAGCAAGAGTGACCCCAAGTAGCTAGTGGACATGAAAAGATTAGCCAGCCAAGGTCAGTAGCCGGCCCCGGGGAGCTCCACTCCTAACTGGGCAGATGGGCAGCCTCTGCCATAGGACTGCAAGGGCTCACAGCAGGAACAGAGAGGAAACAGCCCCATCCTCCCTGTGAGTGGGCCGAGCTCAGAAACACTGGCTCGGCCTCCATAGACATGTGTGGACAACATTAGCACCAAAGAGAACTGGCTCTGAGGGCCTCCTGCCTCCTTGCTCAGGCTGAGTCCAAGCTCTGTGAGGGCCATCAGCATCCACGCAGATCTGGTACAAATGGAGAGTGAGATGGACTCACAGTCGTCCACCTGCAGACATCCCCTGGAGACGTGGAACTTCCTCCACCACACAAGAGGCTTCTTAGAACTTAAGGCAGATGTATCCCACAGCACATTTCCCAAGACCTGCCATTTTGTAGCTAAAAGTACTGAGGCTTATCATGATAACAACCTCAGAACATCCAGATGGAGACTGGTAGGAAATTTGAAGAAAACCAAGCACTCTTTTTTTTTCAATTTTCAGGTAAATGACTTTTATTTTTCTCTGATCTTTCATAGCCAATTTCTATGTAACTTTCTCAGAAGAATTCACATTTGATGAGTTTCTACCCTAAAGAACTCATATCTGGAAAACTACTTCAATATATGTGCAAGGAAACTTAGAGAAGAAAATTCAGACAAGACTGCAATCAGTTAAAAAAATGAATATAATAAATTACAAATGTCATTAAACTCCATCCTCATAACCAATTCAATCAGAAGCTTTTTCTAGATGTGTTTCACTATTGCCAATAAAACCTGCCAAAAGTTCTAAAGGTTGGTTTGAGCTAAGATTGGCATCTTACTTTCATAACAGTGGGTCTGCCCCAGTACTTCCTACCCAATTACATCAGGCATCATCACTGTGGTCGTTACTACTTACAGCCTTGTGCCATTTGGGCTGACAGTGGGCAGACTTCCTTGTGACTCATGCCTCTCTAAAGAGTTAGCTAAAATGTCTGCACCAAAGGGTACCCAACACCCACGCCCCTGAGGTGGGCACGCCTGCTCATCCAGTGACTGCAGCCCGGCAGGCCACCATATCACACTGCTTCTCTGAGAAGCAGCCTTGGCTCTTTCCTCTGCCTAATACATGAAATCTGACCAGGCACTTAGCTCAGTGGTCCTGCTGCCTGGCTCAGATTCCTAAGGTCACGAGTTCAATCCCTGGTGGTGCATAAGGGGAAAGAAAGGCTCTTAGAACATGAAAACTCTGCTCCCTCCTCCAGTCAACTACAGCCATGTCTCTGTAGGGCTCACCTGGTTCTTTTCCCACCTTGACCTGTACCTCTGCCCTGTCGACTCCAGAGTTCTGGGGTCCTTCCTCAACTTCCCAGCTGGGCAAACTCACTTGCTCCCAAGCAGCCTGTCATTGACTTTTTCAAAAGGAAACAGACAAGGAGAAGATGATTCACACTGTATTCTCAGCCGACCTCCCTGGTACACATAGTTCTGTCATGGCCCACATAGGCTTCCTTAGCATCAGGCTCTCTGATTTCCTGATTTCCAGTTGGGGAGCCAGTTCTTGGTAACAGAGCCTGGTGCAGGGTGCCTTGCCGTGCTGTTGTTGTGAGAAGTGGTACTGGAGAGCCTGGGCCAACAAACCCTCTGTGCCTTGCTAGCTGCCATGCAACTTGGCTCACTGGAGGACATCCGTCAGCCTGCCGAAACCCAAGGTGGAGCCTGGGCAGAAGGCACAGGAAGTCAGTCTAGCTACCCACGCCTCCATCTCCACGTCACACATGGGGGACGCAGCACAGGGCCGCTCTGACAACGCATCCAGAGCCCAGCTTCCTAGAAACTATAACTTAACTCTGATGGCGTGAGTTGCTTCATAGTCACCTCTTTTTCTGCACTAATGTCATCTCCAAAGAAAAAAACACCACGAAATACATAGAAAAGTCTCCCTATCTATTAGATGTCACTGAATAAGAAGCAGGGGTCACCCATCTTGGAAGACCTAGGGCAGTGTATGTCCACAGACTGACAGTCATTCCTACACACACTTTCTTCAAGAGCTAACAGTGTGCTTAGGCTTCTGTACTTCATCTGAAATGACATCCAGGAATAGCAACGCATGTGGGTCAGGCTTTTCCCTAATGGATGGTGTCCAGTGAAGACATTTATGTTTTCAAAACATATATGAGACATCTGTCCAAATTTCCCCATCATGGCCTGGGGAAATTTTATGGGCCCAGCAGTGACAGGGAAGAAGCTCCAAGAAAGGATGACACAGGTACCAGGACCCAGTGTCACACAGGACAATGTGGGGCTGAAAGTCCAGAACCCAGGGACCTGGTCCCTCCAAACACTGAATCCTGGGAGTTGTAGCTGAAGGTGTGGACAAGATCACCCATGCTTCCTGGGGAGGAAGAAGGAAAGGCAAAGACCCAGGGAAAATCCCCCAAAGCCTTTACGGGTCACTGGGATGACACTGAGGCTGCCGAGGGGATGGGGCACTCTCCAAACCTGACATGAATGCAGACCAGGTTCCTGATAGAGTCTCAGGGACTTAAACCCCACAGGGAATAACATGGTGGACAGCGTGCACCAGACATGTGAGAAGGATGACGCCTGTGGCTGGGGTGTCCTAGCTCCCTCAGACAGGCAGGCGGCCAGGACAACAGCATTACTGTTTTGTACTTCCTGCTTCAACTCCCTTGAATGGGACCATATCAAACCCTTGCAGCATGTGAGTATTATTCTAATGCTAGCCTTCTCATAAATCCTGCTCACTAAAGAAGTTCACTGCATAAGTGACAGAAATCTGCGGTGGCCAGCATCTCCATCCTCTAAGGAAGGTGTAAGTGTGTGGCTGACACAGACACACCCCTTTCCTGATGACTTTTCCTCCCACGCTGTCAGCAGCAGGGGTTGAGATGTGGCCAAGCTGGGTGGCTGCTGCCATCAGCACACAGAGCACAGGCCTGAGCTGCAGTGACAGAACCCAGGTCCCCATAGTGCTTTCCAGGACTTTGTCCACCTGTCTCCTCTGACCCAACAACCCACAAACTCCCTCAGACAGGCGAGGAGGATGACGCTCAGAGGTTCAGTCAAATCCAACCTTGGCCTTGGAGGGAATTATGTTCTAGACAATGGCCCTGTGACGAGCTTTGAAGTGTTGGAACAATGGGAACGCAGAGTCTTCTTGCCCAGGCTTCATCAGCACCTCCACACAGAACATTTTTTATCCATGCTTCTGTTTAAAGACATTTTCGGAAACATTTTGTTGACTCATTAACTCTAAATTCATGAGAGCCAGGGATTTAGCTCAGTGGTTGCAGTGCCTGCCTTGCAAGTGCAAGGGCCTGGGTTCGATCCCCAGTAACTATGTACAACAATGCCAGGCATGGTGACTCACACCCACCAGCAGTCAGCACCACATATCACAATGCTGGGTGTGGTAGCTCATGCCTGTAAATCCAGCACTCAGGAGGCAGAAGCAGGAGAATTGCTGAGTTTGAGGCTGGGTTCAGAACCAACCTGAACTATAAAACGAGAGCCTGTCTCAAAAAACTATAAATATAAATAAATAAATAAATTCATGGCTGAGAGTCTAAACTCAGGCCCAACCAACACTTTGCTAATGCACATCTTCTCCACAGGCACTTTATAGCCTGCTGTGCTCAGGCACTGCAGACAGTGCTTCTGAGGTCATTTTAAATGGCCCCAAGAAAACAACTGATAATATGCATGAAATGTGGGAATGAGGCACTCAGCAGGTATGAAGAGAGTGCTGCTGGAGGTGAGAGCTGGGCACAGGAGCAGTGCTGTCTCCTTGGCCAAGCACACAAGCATTGGGAGATCAATGGGAGATGCTGCTCTGCACACATGTGCCTCTTTGGTGGCCAGAATGCACAATGAATGTGGTACTGGGGTCCAAAACCCTTCAGAACCCTCCATAAATATGGAGATGTGGAACCTGCATTCACAAAGCTTATCTGGACTTGCAGAGAGAAGTAGGGTGGGTTAGAGCCTGGTGACCACACTGTTATCCAGCGAGGTGCCCTCCTGTCTGCCCTTGTGTACATATGTTTGCTTACTACACCTTCCCCGGTCATGTGTGATCACTGTGCAAGGGGACATGGCTCATCTTACAACTTCCTCAGCTGTGGGTCTTCAGATCTGTGTATATATGTAGGAATCACAGGTCACTGAGGGAGGGATATCTAAGGAAAAGACTGGAGAAAGAAGGGGGGATCCACCTGGGAGCCTGCTTTCTGGGACTAGATCCACCTTCTGAGTTAAACATTAGCCTAGGATGAGGATGCCCCAGTCTAAACACAGAAGATGGGAAAAGGTAGCCAGGTAACTTACCATGTGTCCTCAAGGAAGGCCTCCAGTGGTCTTCTGAAGCTCTTGAGGACCCCAACCCCAATTACCATGCCATTGACTGCAAATCCGTGGCCCTCCATTGGCTTTGGGAGCCATTACCATTCCTCCAAGAGAGCTCCACTGCCCAACAAAGAGGTTGAGTCAAGCTGCTCCCTGGAAGGAGTCCAACTCAGACAAAACCATCAATCCCACCCAAGCTCTAAGGTTCAGAACCTTCAAAGCCAAGCCCACTTGGGCCATGAGTTCTGCCCGCTCCACTCTGTGTACTTCACCTTGTCTTTGTCAAATAAATCATTGGTTGTGCTGCTACTCTTGGGTATTCTGCTGAACTATTTCTCTTGGACACCAAACACCTGGGACAAGACCCCAATCTGATGACATTAGAACCTTCTCAGTCATTAATCTTACCTGTCCCCTGTGAATATGGCTCATGGCTCAACCATGCACATCACCCCCCAGCTCTGCATTTTCTCACAGACGTAACACCTGTGATACAGACCATTATTCTCAATATGATGTCCAGTCACATGAAATGGTACTTCATTGGAAATCGGGCATTTATTTTCATCTCATTGGCTTGTATTAATTTTTTTAAATGTAATGTCTTGTACCCAGGACATCAGACAGAAACTTAACAAAATCACAGGTACTGCTGTGAAGAACTGCACCTCGGTGAAATCTGACCTCTCTCAATCTGATCATTGCACTTGTACCTTTCTGTACCAGGTCAACAGTAAGTCACAGATTGACCTAGATCATTATTGGGTTGAAAGTCACTGCTTTTAGAATGTACCTATGTTGCCTATGTAGAAATCAGTCTAAAATTGTTCTAAAGATTCCAAATAGCAGGGCATGTAGTACATCCCTAAAATCCAGATACTTGGGAGGCAGAGGCAAAAGGATGGCTGAGAGTCCAAGGCCAGCCTGGGCTACAGAGCAATATGTATTTTTAAAAATCCAATTCAAAATACACTACATTATACTAAAAGTTCAGTATGATTACTCAGTAATTGTTTTGATAAAGCGAGAGAATTAGTTTCAGTTCTGATCAACTGATGAGGGAAAATTGTGGGACACCGTCATGTGAAAAATCTCTAATTGTGGGCCGGGGAGTTAGCTCAGTGGTTTCGGCGCCTGTCTCGCAAGCGCAAGGACCCAGGTTCGATTCCCCGGTAACCACATAACAATACTGTGTGTGGAGACCCACACCCAGCAGCAACCAGTACCACATACCACAGTGCCGGGCGTGGTGGCTCACGCCTGTAATCCCAGCACTCGGGAGGCAGAGGCAGGAGGATTGTGATGTGAGTTGGAGGCTGAGCTCAGGGCCAGCCTGAACCACAAAGCAAGACCCTGTCTCAAAAAAAAAAAAAAAGAAAAATCTCTAATTGTGTATGGTTTAGCAGATTGACTGAGGTCTAATGGCCATTGGTATATTGGGGAAGGGGGGAATTCCTCTTTATACCATTTGTCCACTCTTTACTATTCTGTCCCTTGCTGATTTTTATGTGTATTAGAATTATGAGCATCTGCTTTAGAAAACACCTTTTGCTAGTTTGACGTTTATATTTATTTTACTTTCCCCTTCACTAGAACTTTTTTCTTTTTACATCGTAAGGGTTGCTGATTTTTTTCCCCTCTATTTTGGTATTTGGATCATGCCTTCTGTATTTCAACATTATTAACATGTGCTTTTCTTTTTCTTCTAGTATTTTATGACTGTATTGTTAGATGTTAATCTGTGATCTGGCTGGACTTCATTTTGGTGCAAAGATGCGTTTTTGCACCTTCAACATATACTTCAGGTAGCTTTAAGGTTGTCAAGAGAGTTGTGAATTAAAAGAAGCAGCAACATACTTTCCACCTCCTACTGTGACTTTATAACCCAGAACCCCAGTGACCTGCGCAACCTTGCCAAGGACTTGCTGTCTGCTCCAATATCCTGGACAGGATGTGGCGGGCTGGGTGATCTCAGGGCTGTGGCTCTAGCCCTGCAGGGCCTGGACCGGACCGACCTTGGGAACAGCCAGGAGCCAGCACCATGGATTATTCACAAGCTCAGACTGCCCCCCACTGGACATGGAGACAAAAACAAATACAAGCAAATCAAAAACAGGTTCTGCATGGAGGTTTTACTGTGGACAGAAATAATAAACGTCCCTTAGGGTTTTGTCTTAATTCCTTGATACTGTGGGAACACTGAGCATAGTCTTCCACATACACGGCAGGGTTGGCCCCAGAAGGCACAGTGCTGTGCAGATCTCACCTGACTGGGGCCAATCTGCTCACAAACTTTATGCCACCTGCCCCGGACACCCCTATACCACTCTCTGTGGGACTGGCCTGTTAATAGCAGAAATAAGGTCTAAAACAAACTGGATATTGACATGCCTTTAAGAGCTATTTATTTAGGGCATTTAAAACTAGCAAAGAAATCTAAAATTACAAATATTATAATTTTGACATGCAACAAATATCTACTAACTGCAACAAGTATACCTCCACTAGCTTCAGAAAAGATAGTTGGGGGGTGGTAGACAAGGGGATGTGTGTGGACCCAGTGCCAGGAGCTCCTCCACAGCAGCAGCAGGGACAAAGGTGACAGCAGTGACTGGTACCGGGCAGAAGCTTGGGGAGAGTGGCATGGAGCAGGCACTGGAGCGAACCCACTTCTTGCAGAGTCTGATATTGGAGTGAAGGCTACGTGCTCGGTTTCCTCTCCTAGGTCAGAAAGCAAGCCATTTCTTGAACTGCAGTAGCCAAAAATCAGTTTTAACCAAGGAAAAAGAAGAACAGCCTGTAACTGTGACTGTCTACCTAGGGACAGTGGGGGCGCCCCCGAAGCTGTGACACTGTGAGGAGCGAAGATGAAGCATTTGGCAATTCATGTAATAGGCATCACCAGAAAAAAAAAATGAAAGCAAAGAAGAGCAAATCCTGCAGGCAATGAGCTACATAGTCTTCACTCCCGCTTTACACTTATTGTTTTGCCAATGTGCAATTTGAACCCAGGGTCTCCGGCATGAAAGACGAGCTCTACCCCTGAGCAAGATCACCAACCTAGAACCATTCTGAAGAGCTGCCTTAAAACAGCCAAGTACTAACCAAATCCTTATGTGCCGTACACACAGGGAGAACATTAAATTCCGTTGGAGCCTAAACAGTGCTGAAAAGACAGTAAAAGAGACTGTTAGAGAAGAAAAACAGAGCCATATTAATTGGGAAAAAAGATCATTTTGAACCCAGGGTCTCAGGCATGAAAGACGAGCTCTACCACTGAGCAACACCACCAACCTAGAACCATTCTGGGGAAAACTTCAGAATGCTAGAGATACATGTGCAATGGCTTATGTGTTCCGTTACATGGATGACTTTTGGCTGACAGCTCTAAGTCTTCTTTATATGATTTATTTGTTATAACAACAAGTCTTAAATGGTTTGGCTTTTGTATAGCTCCACACAAGGTTCAGCATTTTAACCTTTAATATTATTTGTGAACCTTATTAACTGAAAGAACCATTAAGCCCCAAAAATTAAAGTCAGAAAGGATCAATTTCTTGTCCTGAATGATTTCCAGAAACTGTTAGGTGATATCAGCCAGACCCACTCTAAACTATGACTAGCCACCTATCAATTAAAACATCTTTATAAAATTATACTTGGTGACCCTCAGATTGACTTCTCAGGCACCATAAGCATGTAGGCTCATAGAACTAATGCTGCACCAATGCCAGGTGTATCATGGTAACCTCCAATATTTTCTTATGCCTGTGTGTACTTAACATTCTGCATTCCCCTAGAGGATTTTTAGGTTAATTCTATGATAATAAATTATTCTCCATAGAATGGCTTTATTTTCCTACACTACTGTTCAAAACTTTACAATTATAGGCAGAATAAATGGCTAAAATAATAATAAAGGAAGAATCCATTCTGCTCAGTTTTTAGCAAACATCCCTGCCCAGTACTAGCAGGCTATGTGTGGAACATGCTTCTTATGTCCCTTAATTCAGTTATATCATTTTATATCAAGAGTCAGAACAAAACTTTATGTGATTCAATTAAGCATGTCAGGTAGCAGAGTTGGGCTAATATTGCTCCTTTGCTAATGGCTGTCACCGAAGCTTAAATCCTGGTCTGTGAAGTGGCAGGGCCCTGCTCAGTTACATGCAGCTGAAGTCAGTGTGACTCCAATTAAAATTCTTTCCCATGAATTATGGGTCCTCAATGA
Source organism: Petromus typicus (assembly GCA_004026965.1). NCBI lineage: Eukaryota > Metazoa > Chordata > Mammalia > Rodentia > Petromuridae > Petromus > Petromus typicus. Next base: position 4,122 of record PVIR01009469.1, on the reverse strand, counting down.
CCTGATGAGTTACTTACTAATGAACCTAGTCCCAGTACCAGTTTTTTCTATCCAAGCAAGATAAGCAGTGCTTACTCTCTAACCATCCTGCCTGGTGCCATCATGCCACATCATGCCATGTTTCACTAAACATATTTCTTCTGAACATATCCAGCTCTCTATTCCTTCCCTCAATTGTATCAATAAATACTAGATGTGCTTGGGGGCCCTTATCTTTGCTGTCATCAGGACCAAGACTTACCTTCTCCACCCTAAGTCTCAACTTCTGTCTGCTCATTAATTTGACTTGTGTTGTGGTGACTTTTAGGAGGCTAGGACTTACTGCTGAGATCTCTAGTGATGTCCTCATTCCCAGGTCCCTATACCACTTTTTGCTGCCAACCCCTCTAAAATAGTTTTACTCCTATGCATGACTCAGAAGGCTATATTATTATAACAAGGCATATATTAGCAAAAGGCTTTTGAAGACTTCATTGAACAGGTTGATAATCACTTTTCTAGTGATTCCCTTCTCCAATTCTTTCTTGTTTTGTTTGTTTGTTTGAGACAGTCTCACTTTGTAGTTCAGGCTGGTCCTGAATGCACTACATAGCCCAGGTCAGCCTCAAACTCCAGCAATCCTCCTGCCTCTGCCTCCTGAGTGCTGGGATTACAGGCATGAGCCACAACACCTAGCATTGTGGTATGTGTTTACTGGGGATTGAACTCTGAATTTTATGCTTGCCAGGCAGACACAAGAACCACAGAGCTAAATCCCCTACCCTCCAGTTCTTTCTTAAATTCCCTGTACTTTAACTAGAATAACCCACTTAGAGCCCATTTTTAATACACTTACTTATTTCACAGATGTCCACTTTAAAGGAAAAGCAACCATGTGGAGCCCAGATTTTCAGCATGTCACTCTAAACCCTAACCTTTTAGTGCAGTGATCAGAAATTAATATTTTGTTTGTCTTAGGGATGACACAATAAATTTCTGTACATATCATCAGTGACTTGGGTTATACAGTATTTCTCCCCAAAAGCTTGAGAGTATCACTTTTTAGGCAAATAAATAAATAAAGCTAATAGTTCCATTTGGCCAAGCTATTCCCCTATCAGGTGTCTTCCCAAAGCAGTTAAAGACACCATATTCCAGTGATAACTGCACAACCATGTTTGCAGCAGCATAGTTCATAGTAGCTAAATCTTGGAAATGGCCATGAACAGATGAATGGATACACAAAATGTGGTATTTACATAGACATAGATATATGTACACAGCATAAATAAATTGAATATGCAAGATTCTTTTTTAAAAGAATCAAAGTTTCCTTTAATCTGTCCCTTCTTTTCTATCCCTAGACCTTCATTGGCCTCACTGTTGTGGTGACTGCAGTACTGAGCTTCTCTTCCTCCTACCAACTGGAACTTGACTTTATCATATTTTGGTTAGCATGTATTTCTGTCTTAATTTCTCCAGTTCTTATTTTCACAATTATTAAATAAGTATAGACACCAATCACATGGGGGTGTTGTGGTGATAAATGAAAACAATATATTTATAACTCCCATGATACCGCTTGACTTACTTGTTCTGCAGTTTCCAGAATGATGTGTTAGATTATATGTTTTAGTTATAGGAGAGACAGCAGAAATGAAAGGGAAGGTTTCTCAAGAGTCCTGGGAATGGGCGGAGAGGAAGCGTAAAATGTAAGTGGAGAAGGAACGTGATGGGTGGATGACAAGGGTGAGAAGACACACAAGAGAGGTCACTGCAGGTGGCACAGAAGACACTTAGGACAAGGACCCCTAGAAGCATTGAGCCAAAAACCATTTTTACCACCCAGATCCCTCTGTTCCACTGGGTTCAGTTAACAAGAACAATCATCTGGTTTCAGGAGGCTGAAGGAAAACCTTGAGGGAAATGTTGATTAACAGAAAACAATTTTGTTCCAGGAAAACATTTTATTACTTGAAATCCAATAAGAAAAAGAGAAACAAAGTAAAGTCTTTTCTCTCATTTTTCCTCACCACACACAGAATTAACTGTATTACATAATCAGATATTTGTATGTATATCTAAACCATTATCCTTTGGGAAAAAGAAGGGTATAAGAAAGATCAAAAGCCTAGGAAGCACAGGACTGGATAGATATTAAGATAGGGAAACTGTAAAACATTCCAGGTCACAACATCCAATAGAAACTATCATTGTGTACTCTGCATAGTTGTGTGATGAGCAACTTTGGACCCTCCAACAACACATCTTTGACAGGAGTCTATTCACAAGAAGTGGGCAAGGAAGACAAAAGTACTCAGAGGATGTAGAGATACTGAGCTTCGGGGTGGAGAGGGCGAGCTCCTCAGATGGTCACACTGTTCTCCACCTTGCTGGGTTGCAGGTACTCATAGGGCAGGTCCAGGTCTGCGTTCCGGGCCTCAATCTCCTTGTCCATGATAGCCAGCTCCTTCTGGAATTTCTTCAGCACAGCCTGGGATCCAGGATCTGAGAAATATTTCTCCTTATGCTGCCCCAGGGATACCTGGAGTAGGGACAAAACAGCTAAGAATCTGGGCTATTCAGAACACCACCCCTGCTTCAAGCCGGCCCCATCCTCCATGGCCAAGGCATCTCCTTCTAACCATGACAGGTTGGTGTCTGCCAAGGAACTTGATGACAGCCTTCTGGACACGGGCTTGTTGGAGATTAGGCAGTGAGTCCACTATGTCCTTCTCGGTCACATCTTTGGAAGTGGGTGGGGGTTTTCGCATGGTTCCGGGGCCATTAGGGATCCAGGAGTACCAGTCCAGCTGCAGGCAGGACAGCCACACAGAACTTAGGTTAATAGCCTAGACATTGAGACACACTCCCTCCCACCACCATATTCTGCCTCTCAGCATCCAAGGGACATAGGTTACCTGGCCAAGGTGTGTAGAAGCATGCTGACCAGTGCATGTGAAGATACACATGGTGACAAAGTGACAGAGCTGAGCCCGAGACTCTAAGCTGAGGGGGAACCTGGGTAAAATGAGGAGAGTGAGAAAACCTGAGATCAGGACTAAAAGTAGATCTAGAGCAAGGGAGGACATCTGGGATATATAAAAGAATTTGGTGTGGTCCTGGCTTTTAAATTATATCATTCACATATAGTATACACTCAGACACTAACAGACTTGGGAGCAATAGGGAAAGGATAAGAACAAGTAGGGGGAAATAACTAACAAAAATCATGCATCTGATTCCTCCTTAAAGAAAAAGCTCATAGTATGTGAGGAAGGAGAAGACAAAAAAGGGAAGGGAAGACACAAAAGGAGAAGAGCTGGAGAGATAAAGAGAATTTTGTAAACTCTGGAGGATCAAGCATTTCAACAGAGTCTGATGATGGAGGAGAGGTGGACCGCAGACCACTGACATAGGTAATGGGGGTAGCGGGGAATCCCTGCATTACCCGGGGTCCTGCGCCCCCTGCAGCCCAGTCTCGGTGATCTCTCTGCACCACAGCTGCAGCTCAGGGTCATCCTTCACAGCTTCATCGCTCCTGTAGAAAAGCTCCACCATCCCGTCCACGTACCTGTGCCCCAGGGAAGAAGCAGCTGAGTCTCAGGCAGCCCGTGGAGGACCTACAGTGCCTGCACACTCTCCCTCTCTGAGTCGCCCTCACCGACTGATGATTCCCCACAGCCTCAGAGCATCTTGGCCATAGAGAGAAGATTTCACATCCAAGAGCCCACGGTCGGCCAGGTCATCAGGAGGACAGAAGGAGCGGTAAGTCAAACGAGCTGTGGCTCTCTGGAGAACGTCCACATGGCCACCACTACCTGTACTCGCCACCTGAAAACAAGCTAGGTTTAGTCAAGCCAGGTAAGGGAGAGAGAGTAGAACCAGAAAGTTATTCAGTTTGGGCATAGAAGGGAAACCACATTTGGATTCTTCTAACACGGAGCCCTCCTCCCTGTTCACCATCCTGTCCCTTACCAGATCAAAAATTCCATATTTAGAGACAAGACTGCTCCGAGCCAAGGTGTTGATCTCCATGGTGTAGTGAAAGTGAGGGATCAGGAGCTGATTGCGAGGGGAAGAAATGGAACACGAATTAGAGATCCCAGAATCCAAAATGGGAGGTAAATCGAAAGACCAGCC